>CAUHTR010000417.1:0-33796 GCA_959609185.1 Schmidtea polychroa | reverse complement strand
CTAAAGAGGATTACAAGAAGTTTCATTTTTTGATATCGAATTGATATCGAAAAAACAGATATTTCTTCAGAACCGAAATGTAAACAATTTAAAAAAAAATCAACCATAAAAACATGGATTTTGAAACTCTATATATATTGAGAAATGTCAACTCGAAATCTTCATAAGGAAATTTTTCATACTATTTTACACTTTAAGTATCTATAAGGACAAAAGATTCAAACTTATATAACATATTTATATAACGTTATCTCTTTAATTCAAAGTCAATGAATAGATAAGAATTTATATTGAAATAAGGAAATTACACTAGATTTGACATATCAATATTTTTTAAATTAACCCATTTTCATGATCGGATCGATCTGAAATTTTGATAGCATGCAGTGTTCTCGACAACGAATCTACCTCAGCTCAATCCCATCACGGAAAGTATGTTAATTGGGCCTCACAAAATTTGCGTCGCACATACAAACATACAAACATCATCGAAGTTAATATAGAGAGAGTAAAAAGATAAACAATTGACTTACTAATACTATAAGGTCAAAGCAATTTCAGAAAGCACAATAAAGTCACCTTCAATACAACAAGTAAAGTGTTAACTTATCTAAGTGCTTCCAAGGCCACCCAGAGCAAGAAATATTAGTCAATAAAAGAATCTATTTTTGCAAAATTGTGCCAAAACATCCAAAACCATCCATATATAATAATATGTTTCAAAAAGAATTAAATAAATCATATTCAGTATGTTGGATTTATAAAAGGTCTCGGTAGGAATATAGCTACAATCTGACTCCACGTATTCTTATATTAAAACAAGACACAGTGCAATGATGTTTTATTTTTAATAGAACAATTTTCCAAAAATTCACCTGTTCAATTCAATATTTGACATTACAGTTTCACAGGATGGGTAATCCGGAGGAAGACAAGTTCAACTTAAAACCCATACTATATAGCACTTACAAACCTCATAAGTAGTAACTGATTCAGTTCCCTCAATTTATGAATCACATTAATTAATCTTGATTTTGATATTTCGACCGCATTAGAAAATTTAGCCAAGCTTCTTTTTTCTTTCTGTATAAAATGGTCATGAATTAATTATCTTTTTCAACAGCCATCTGAAAATTTTCCAAACTAAGCTTCAACCTGACAAGGCGCTATAACGCCTGCCATACTTGGCGGTTGAGTTTTCTAAGGGAAATGCTTAATATCGTCAATAAAATTTTAATTAATTAGTTTGTAATTTGTATTATATCTTTTGTTTGCTTTTTTATTCTATAATTTTTAACTTTTAAAATATTTGTAACTACTTCTTTTTAATAATAATTTGTTAAATTACTCTTAATGGTTAATGAATTCGACCCTTCAAGCCTAAGTCACTCAACCATTTTAAAAATAAAGCATTCCAAATTTTCCGAAACCTACTGAATGATTCTGATACTCAGTCGGAAGATTTAAATTGAATATCCTTCGAATTTCGTCGCTCAATAGTATCTTAGTATCGGATGATAAGTAACCCCCAAATGCCCATAGTGCCGAATAAGCAACGATGTTACTGATTGAATTGGAATCGAATTTGAGACTCACACTAGACAGCATTAAACTCTAATATCATATTTAGTAAATTAATATCAAATTTTATATAAAAATACTTACCGACAAATAGTTAGCCATTGTCGATAGAGCACCAAAATAACTTTGTTTAATTGATTTTATAAGCTTCAAATGCTTAACTTGATTAGAAAGGTTGGTATTCACTACTGAAGGTTCGGTTGTATCATCAATGAATCTCAACAATGAAGAGATTGAATTTTCAAGACATTGATTTAATAATTCTTTGACTAATAACAACATAATAATAATAATAATGATAATAAAATAATAATAATAATAATAATAATAATAATAATAATAATAATAATAATAATAATAATAATAATAATAATAATAATAATAATAATAATAATAATAATAATAATAATAATAATAATAATAATAATAATAATAATAATAATAATAATAATAATAATAATAATAATAATAATAATAATAATAATAATAATAATAATAATAATAATAATAATAATAATAATAATAATAATAATAATAATAACAATAATAAAATTAATAATATTAATGATAAAAAATAATGATTCGATTACTACCTGGTGAGGATTTTAATATTGCATGGAAATTAATTTTCCATCCACTTTCAATGTATTCAGACTTGTTTTGGTTGCAATAAATCAACGCTAAATGGGATATTAGTCCAGGGTGAATATCTCCAATGCATTGTAACTCAAAAAATATGTGAAGATTTGATGGTATCACCAACCTATTCCCATTATTCAATACCAAATTTTTCCCACTTAAACAATTGCTGATGGATTCAACAATATCCATTGAAAACTGAAATTAAAAGAATGATTAAAATTGATCTTATAAAAATTTTTGTTTTTGTTTTTACAGAAAGACTGTAATTTATTTTTGAAAAGCATCAGTTTTTAAATTTTTTTTATAATTAGCGTGAAACCAGAAACTATGGGTTTAAAAAATCTTTGAATGAATGACATTTCCTTCTCAACAAGATATTTGGTAATTTTGTAGAAAGCCATTCAAAACACTATTCAATAAAGCTACATTTAGCCTCATGACCCTCATAATATGAGATAATTTATATGTGTTGATCCGATATTATCTATTTATATTTACCAAATTGTACTAGATGGTGGGGGTCAAAGGCGTCTTTAGAAATTTGTCGCCCCTGCGCTATAAACTATAATGCGCCCCTAAAAAACAATTTTTACAAAAATATATCATGTTTATTAATAATATTACACATTATTGCATATACATATATTAATATTATATATTACATCATTTTATTTCAATGACTAGGATAACAAACGAACAAAAAAAACAATAAAAAAATAATATTAAATTAACATTAGCTTACAAAAATTCAACAGTCTAATATTTTTCTTTAAACAAAAAAATTAAGAAAAAAATAAATTTCTTTCAAACATAAATATAAAAATATTAAAAATATTAAATAGAATTAATATGTATAATGAATAAAAACGATTACAATATTTACAATATTACAAAATCTAATTTGCTTACATCTACATCCTTTAAATTACTAATTATTTTGTTTCTTTTTTTGGAATTTATATCACCCCAATTTGCGGGGTCTTCGTAATTTACTTGCTCACTACATCCTTCTGAGATAACGTTTGCTGCTCCAGAATTGTTTTCATTATCTATCGATTCTTCATCAACAGCTGTTTTTTTTCGATTTTCTTTAATTTTGTTTTGTTTATAATTTTTCAATTTTTTTTTCAATTTTATCAAATTTATGGCTTTTATAAAATTTACGGCGCCCCCTGTGCTTAGCACAGTTAGCACAATAAAAGAGACGACGCTGGTGGGGGTGAACTACTCTTTGGTATTATGACTTTGCTTGTTGGTCTCCTTCCCAACAATATACCAGACACATTAGTCCAAGTAATTCAAATCAAAACATTTAGGAAGTCAAATGCAATGTGTTGAGAATTCGATCGGTTTTAGCCGGTGGCCTTCATGTGATTCAGTAGCTTGGAGAGTGAATTCAGATTTGAATCAATTTTCCAAGAAGCAACAATGACCACAGAAATCATTTAAAAATTCAATAAATAAATAAACTATGTACATTGGAGAGACTGCCCGTCACCTCTGCACTCGAACGGAGATAATAATATACAAATGATGAATCAAATGTTAATTAAATTCAATTCAATTTCAATTTCAAATATTTACAATATCATTGCGTATATTATATAATATACGCCTCCATGTTGTTATCGTGGCAAAATAATTCAGAAGTTTAATTTTTATTTACAAGCATATTTTCTGTCCAGCATGACCTTTATCAAAAACCTTGTAAAAATGACCCTTGAATTTATTTTTAAATTATTTACTGTGAAGAATTTCATAAAGTTGTTAAAAGTACCTTTCCATCAACAATTAATGAAAACTCCACTTCCTCGTCATTCGTTCTTTTCGTATAATTCGTGTTGAAATGCATTAGAATACTTTGGAAAATGTTTCTCGTAATGCTAAAAGAATCAAAATTGTTATTTCATATTGGATTCTTAAATAATATATAATGAAATAAAAAATACCGATTTTACTCTTTAAATAACATTTGTTTATTAATATTGAAATTTTAAACAATTAAATGATAATTTAAGCCTTTTGCTGCGAATATTATATTTAGAGTGTCCAAACCGGTTTCCGTGCCCTATTTTAAAAACCGGTATTAAACCGGTTGGCTCATTTTAAAACCGGTATTTTAAAAAGGACAGACTCATTAAATGCAAGAATCCTCTTAGTTGAATCAAGACGCAACTTTTTATGAAGGTTGTCTCGACTAATTATGTCGCGTTCCTCTAGTTCCAAAAATGTTCCTTAAAAAGAAAAAGTCTATCGAAAAGAAATCTTTTCAACAAATTTTGTAAGAATTCTTGTTTGTCATCAAAGAATACATCTTTGTCGTGTAGGATGTCAGGACAAAATATGGTTTCAATATTAATAATAACCGAAAACACATTGCACTTAAAAATTAATAAAATTTATTTAAAAAAGCCGCCAAAAAGTTTGACCTTGAAAAAAATGATGGGGGTAGCTCGATAACTCATATGGCGGGAATTTAAAATTTTAAATTATACTGAGTTTCGAACGTGATTTTAACCGTCTTTTTCAAAAGTTACGAAAATGGTTTCTTCAACAAAAATGTACTTCACTCAAAGGTCTAACATTTTACAAAATAAAATTTAGAGACTTTTGCATGATAAAGTTCTGGAACCTAGCGCCATTTAAGGTACAAAATATTTGTTTTTTTGTATTTTTGACCATTTTACAATAAATATTTGAACAAGTCGTGGTCAGTAAAGTTGTAGGGCTTGTAATTCCCCATATTTTACAAAAGCAAAATTTTCAAATATCTCAAATAATCTTTTTCTAGTCAAGTTTCTCTCTTTGAAAAATTTAAATTTTTCGCCAGAAAAATCTTGAAGAGATACAAAAATGTTGTGGTTGTGTGTACTAATGATATAACAGAAAATTCTGAAGATGATATCTGAACATGATTTATACAAAGGAAAATATATTTCCAAAATAAGTTGTCTAATTGCTTTAGAAACTATTAAAAAAAATTTTTATCAAAAAAAGTCAATGTTGCTGACACAATTGTAATCCATGGCATTTGTAAAACATTAAGAAAAAAGATTATTCGGTTAATTAAAAAATATATATATTAATTAAGCAAAATTATTATAAAAGTTTTTAAAATACCAAAATTTGAAATATTTTCTTGTAATATATTTTTTAATAAATATAACATTGATTTTATGTGACGTTTTCAAGTAAATTTTACATTAAATTTTATTTTTAAGATAAGTAACTTTCCAGGAAGTCTTTTGATTTTTCATTTACTTTTATAAACTTGGAATTTAGTTTCAAATGATCAATTTAAATTTAATTTAATTAATAACCTATTAGCTATTTTAAAAAATTTTAATTGGCTAATTAAATTTAATCCAATAAACATTAACTGATAATTACATTAATATTATTCAAACTAATTTAAAACAAAAAGAAATACAATCAAACTCTTTTGATAAATAAAGAGTAAAGAAAAACCTATTTTCTAAAAATAATTTATATTTAATTATTTTGTTTTAAAATTTAATTTATTATTATAAGTACTTTTTTCAAATTTCACCACTGATTTCTTTTCAATTGACATAGTATTCATTAAAAAACCTTGACTATGAATCAGCAAATATATCGATGTTTTTTTGATATTCACAAATTTTCGGCACTGCCTTTTTCAATTTTTTATCGCCAATAAAATATAAATTTTAAATAATTTCTTTTGTAACACAAATATCTATAGTCATAATAAAAATTAATAAATTGTTAAAAATATTAAATGTTGATCAAAGGTGAAAAAAAGGTTTCACTGTTGATTATCTTGACAAATATAACATACCATCTGTCATTGTTAAAATCCAAAGATCCAGAATACGAATTTGGATAAATTTTTTCAATCAAAATATCTTTATTAAGTTCACTCTTTCTAAAAGCTAAAGCTATATTTATTGCAGTACTTTTACCGCAACCGGCCGATCCCACGACTCCAATGGCTTTGGAATAATTCATGCAATTATAAATCTGTTCTACATGGTGCTAGAATAAAATTTATATTAAATTATTCCTGTTAATGAAAATTAAATGTTACTTTTAATTGATTCGTTACAAGAAATTCATTTTTCTCCTTAATATTATCCCAAGAAAAGATGTCCAATGAGTCCTTTACCTGAAATTATTACATTAATAAATGAAAGTTGAAAACCCGCGAGGAAACGTTAAGTTACACAGAAACTCTCTTAATTTATAATAAAATAAATCTAAATTTAACAAATTTTATAATTTTTTCTCAAATTTATCTTTATTTTTTTGTGGCTATAATGAAAATATTTTGTAACCACATGTAGACATACATAAATAGTATAATAACTAGTAGACTAATGTTTTTAATGAATCATAAAATTATAGATATAGATTTTGCATAGTTTACTAACAACAATTTAAAATAACTGAAATACCAATGAATTTAATTTTTAAATAAGTTAACTTATTTTATTAATCAGGCGTTGAATTATGCTGTGACACACACAAACAAACAGACAGTTAGTGTGTAAGATACAAAATATAAATTATGTTAAAATAAAATAGCAGTCCATTTCTACGTTTTTAATAACAGTTGATGAGTGAGTTCTAATAGTTTCATATAATTGAAAAATTTTGTTTAGAACGCCTATTTATAAGGATAAATTTCTCTTTTAATTGACTTAGGTTTTTAATCTGCTATAAATAGATGTCATTTTTACGTGGCATAAAAATTACACCGTTAACTCAAAATTGTGTTTTCAATTGTCATTTTGATGAATATGGATAGAATCGGATGTATTTGTCATTAATTTATTGGTTTTAACTGCATGCCACTAATAAGTATGTACGCATACATTAGGTTTTGCACAAATCTCTCTGCACTTTATTTTATTTATATTTCTCTATTCTAAAAACAAATGAAAACAATTTGAAATTACCATAGGAGCAGTTTCATCAATTGTTGTTGTATCAGAGCCCATTTTCCAAAATTCTGTCAATATTTGCGTGAAATAGTCGTGTTGATCCATTGATAAAACATTTAAATATTTATCCAATAAAGCATGATAAATTATCTTCCTTTCAAACAATGTTGTTTCTTCTTCTAAAAAAAGAAAATAAAAAAAAATAAAAAAAAGATGTATTTAATGTTTATTTGAACTTGAAAGATAAAAAGTGTAATAGCCTTTTGAACAACCAGATATCACTTCTGTCAGTTTATAGCAAAACTGATCGGTTTAATATTTTAAAACTTTTATCATCTGTGAGATTTTCTTCATTGAAAAAAGAAAATATGCACTGATTTAAGAGATTGAAGTAAATGCTTAAGTAATAAATAAATGAAATTTCTTTCGGTATTTTATTTACAATTTTTAATCAACGATCTTCCGACTTTATGATTCTTGTCTTAGAAGATATGCTTTGATTTTCCGAAAAGATTTTCCGAAGGTAAGATGTCTTATAATAAATAGAGGGCTTACAGGATTTCCAACTTCACTTTCTTTATTTTAATTTGAGTCATTCTTGCGTAATGAAGTCTTGAATAATTGTTTCCTTCGGTTGACGATTGATGAACGTTTAAATGCCCATATCAAATTTAATTGGTCAAATTTATGATAAAAACTGTATGTTTTTACTACAAGCTTGCGTGTGGCATTAATGTCATATGACACTATATACGAAAAAGTTACTATAAGTATGCAATGCAAAGCTTCAGGTGGAAATAAAAATTATCTTTTAAGATTTCAAATACTATAAAAGATTTCTTTGCAATACTGTCATTTTTTGTATTGTTTACTTTATTAGTCTATTTCAATATAATACCTGTTGTTAAAATATACACAGTTGAATATGCACCATAAAATAGTCTTTATTTTTGTCTTATCAGTAGCATTTTAATTTGAATATCAATTGACTGCCATCAATATTTTTTCAACTAGTCGCCCCTGTAACCCAAAAATAGGGTCACCTAAATTATATATGTATAATTTATATAAACGCATAGTTATGTGTTAAAATTTATATTGAAAAAATACAATAATCTATGATGTCCTTTTTAATTTAAACCATCGCCATATTAATTCAATTGTTTTTTCAATAATTTAAAAGTTTATTTAATTAAATAATTTAGCCCTTACCTTTTTGAGAGGTTTGTAGCAACGATCTCATTTTACTGGCGAGTCCAGCAAGAATAAATTCAGAGGACAGATTAACAGTAACTGCATCTGAATGTAAATAATAATTATATGTATATATTTTAAAAATATAAATATTTAGAGATTAATTTAGAACTTGCATAAAATTAAAAACCGTAGTTGTACAGTAATAACTCGTTTAACGATATTTCACTATAACGTAATTCAAATTTTAAACAATCTTTCCTTAAAAATATAAAGAAAAGACTTATAGAAACTTTTTTCAAATTTCACCACTGATTTCTTTTCAATTCACATAGTATTTTGATTTCGAGTGAATTCACTTGAAAAATGCCTTGCCGAAAATTCTTGAATATCAAAAACATCGATATATTTAGTGATTCATAGTCAAGCTTTTTAATAAATACAATGTTAAAGAAAAGAGTTTTTTTTGTTATTTTGTTATAAAATTATTTTTTGAAGAAACAATGAGAATTTTATTATATTTTTGCAACTTGCATGATCATGATTACGTTTTGTTTTTTTTTAAATTCATTATGTCATCTTAATTTTAAGACATAATATTCATTTAACAATCAGATAACTAGTTATTTAAAATAATTATAAAAGATTGATGGAAGTTTTATAATATAATGAAAGCCGTTGATAACATCTGTAATTCGTGGACTGAAACTAATGATAAATTCATGAATGGAATATGGCCTAAGTCAGCGACGACGAACCTATGACCCACGGTCAGACACTGACTCATGAAACAAATTAAAGTGACCCACAAGTTTTTTTGTTTTTTTATTTATAAAATAATAATTATACGAATGTGTTTGAATATTATCTAATTAATATATAATAAATAAATCATATTATATTTATATGAATTTTCGTTAAATTTTTAATAACTAAAATAATACTTGACCCGTAGGTTGATATTTTCAAAAAATAAATTCAATTGTGACCCCTTTGTCAAAAACGTTTCGGTATCGCTGGCTTAAGTTATGGTCAGAAGTTGTTTTAAACGAGAAATTCATTAGTGAAATTTTAAACTTGGCAAATAAAGCCAGCTTAGGAGAAATATAACTCGATGCGGATGATATTATTCAGCTTTTAAACTCTCACCCCGTTAAACATTAACGCTATGAAAATTAGAACCCATCCTTCAAGTTAAGCGGGGTGATAATTTAATTTATAATATATAATATATAATTTAATATAATTTAATATAATATAATTTAATTTATAATTTATATTTGGAAAATTAACATATTTCGATTAGAATGGTTAACAATTAATTAAAAATTTATATATTTTATCTTATTAAATATCTCCGAATGAATTTAATTGAATGATTTAAATTTTTTTCTTATTCAGTTAATATATAATTGTCATTGTGAGTCATTGTGAGATATTAAATTTCAAAATATTAAAAGATAAAAATTTAAACATTAAATAAAAATTTAGAAATTCGAAATGAAAATTTTTGAATATAATTTAAAATTATGAAAAATGAATTTTGTAGTATATATATTTAACGCTTTCAAAAATTGCTAAAATATATATTTTATTATTTAAAATAATAATAAATAAAAAATACCTTTATTATCAATTTGTATAGCAAAATGAGTGTTGATTAATCTAATGAATTCTGATAAAGTCTCCGACAATTCTCTACAATTCCGAAAGCCTAAATTATATTATTATTATTATTATTATTATTATTATTATTATTATTATTATTATTATTATTATTATTATTATTATTATTATTATTATTATTATTACTATTATTATTATTATTATTATTATTATTATTTTAAAATTAATATTTCATGTATTTACCAGTTCTATGCAGAATTAGTTCCAACTGCTTAGATAAAGGTAATTTTCGAACTGTTATTAGTCGCAATTGTTCCATCAATTGTGCGGGAATTTCTGTCAATGAAGAAAAGACCACTGGAATCTTTAAGTAATCGGTTTTCTTCGAATACTGAGGAATCAGTCTGTCCAGAGTGAACAAAAGGCAGCCTTTTCGATCCTAATTAAAAAAAAATTTAATGTTAAATGCCGCAAAATTTATTTTTAATTATCTGTTATATTTTTTAAATGTTATGATATTATATAATCTTTTACAAATTTCAAGAAAACAATATTACCGGGTAAAGTTAACGAATTTCAACAAATTGCAATATTTTTGGAAGCTGTACAAATCACAGCAACTAATAATAAACTTTCTTTTATTACATTAGTGTAAAAAGTGGGATCTGTACCAGAGGTCGAGATATCAAGTGCACTAAGTCACATTTTTAACTGCACATTTTAGACTTTAGAGCTACATCAAAAAACTAGAACTTTAGAATTGTTTATCAAATAAACCCATCCTAAAACATTATCTATTTTGATTATGAATACAATATAGCAGTGTTTCTCGAACGGTGTGCCGCGAGACTTTTTTTCCCAAAAAAGTTAGTAATAAAAAAAATTTACAAAAACTATATCAAGTTTTTTACTATGAAAAAGTGGCTTCATTTTTACAAAAAATTACAAAAAATTTACTAATGACTAAAAAGCTTTTTATATATCATTGGAAAATCTTTGATTTTTGGGCAGGTGTGCCGCGAGCGAGAAAAGTCTAAGAAACACTGCAATATAGGCTTGAAGATTATACTAATTTTGACAAAACTTTTGTCACTCATATATAAATTTCTAATGGGTTTCTCCAAATGGTATTCTCACAATGAACAGTGAACCGTTTATTAGAATATTAGAATCATGTCAGTGAATGAAACTGAGTGTTTGGAAAAGTTCTATTAAACCGAAGGTTCCATGGATTAAACGAATAATTAATGAAATAGGAAAAATAGAAGGTCAAAAAGGTACCAGTTGCAAAATTAAAATATTTTTTTCGATTTTGAATAGATAAAATGTTTAAAATGAATAGATAAAAAATTATCAGAAACTAATTACAGAATTTAGAAGCAATTTTTCTCCTAAAATCATTAGTTCATTATTTTCCCTTTCATTATTAATGTCGATGGAAAATATTTCTTGAATGACTGTCTTGAGCTCGTTTGAAAGCCGGTCGAAATTTCTCAAACAGATCCACGAGTCTTAAAAAATTAGATTCATATTAAAATATTTCAATTTAACAAAATATAGACTTTATTATGAATAAATATGTTGAGCCTTCAAAAGTGCGCCACGATAATTAATCATTTTTAAATATATTATTAATCTTTAAAGGAAATTTTTTTGCATTAATCACTTTGTGCTAACTATCTTTCGGGACATAAGATTTTGTAAATGATTATGTAGTTTTAGGTTTTGGTGCAGTTTTAAGTTTAAGTTGGTAAAATAAAACAGAGACCATTTATATGCCAAAATTAGGAGTTGAACTCCACCACCGACGATTAGTCAATTCCTCCATTATACAATACAGTCAAATCCAACTTTATACAAAAAAGTGTAAAATTAACCCTTAGACAATATTAAATACATCTGTTTGGCATTACTTCAACAATTGGGACTAGAAAAATACAACGCAAAGTGAAATAATATTATTTATTTATTTTTTAAAGTTTTATTGGTACCAAAGTACAATATTAATAAAAATGCAAATTATTATAATAATAAAAACATACATAATTGCAACAAAACTTTTATTTATATTATTTTCATTATGAATTAATAAAATAAAAAATAAGTAACAATAAAACGTCATCAAAAATTAATAAATAAAATAAACAAAAATTTTTAAAAATTCAAAAAAAAAGAAATTTGAAAATTCTTTTTAATAAAAAACTGTCTAAATTTTGCTGAATTTTTATGACTTTTCTTTGCAAATAAATTTCTTTGTAACAATTGATAGCCACAGATCGTGTAACTTTTAAACTTCGATTTTTTCGGAACCACTTCAAATGTATCAGTATAGTCCCAACATTCATTATAACCCTTTATAACCCTTTTTGTTTTGAACTATTCAGAATTTGCTTAGCAGAATATCCACATTCATTTTAGTTCAGGCTTAAACTTACTGGCTGCTAAAACATCTGCACTGGCTGATTCCTCTTTCAATGCAACATTGAGAAAATTTGCTCTAGTTTTACACCGTTATTTAAACCAACCTTGGCTGGCTTTGAAGTTATCAAGGTTTTCACTGCTTCATAATGACAAAGTCTTTTAAATATCATTAAAAATAGTTACAGCTTTGTTTTGAATGAACATTTTGCTCAGTGGCAACTTCTGCTGATTTTGATTTTCTATTCAAATGCTAAGAAGAGACTTCATTTTTACCAAAAGTGAACATTTTTTTGTTAATTTGTTTAGATTTTAATCGTGAAGCAGGTTTAACAAACTCTTATTTGATCAGCATCTTGATTACAAAACGTCCCTACTATAGTAAAAGCTAAGTCATGATTTCTTTCAATATCAACAGCTTTTAAAACGTTTTAAAACTTCTAATTTTAGTTCTAAAATAATTCGCTTCCGTTCTTGCTTAATTTTAAAATTTTGTGTAAAAACTAGAAGAAATATTTATTTAAACTAAAATCCCACTAATAAATTTAAATAAAGTTAAACTCCAGTAATAAATTTGACTTACTGAAATAAATGGGAAATATTATATAAAATAAGCAACGTGAATAGAAATTTTACCGACGAAAATTCGAAAACACAAAAATTTATGAACAGAGCAATTTATTTTATTTTTGTTATGTAGCATAATAATAATAATAATAATAATAATAATAATAATAATAATAATAATAATAATAATAATAATAATAATAATAATAATAATAATAATAATAATAATAATAATAATAATAATAATAATAATAATAACAATAATAACAATAATAATAAATAGTTTCTGTGTATCGACTAGTTTTGTAGTCCGCAGAGGTGTTTATGATTTTTCATACGCCATGTTTACAAGTTTACAGATTTTTTCTGTGACCAAGCTAATTTGCAAGTGATGTGATATCCAGTGTACAGGGGAAAGTATGCAATAGAGTTGAATCAGCAATATTGTATACTTACCTGGCGCGAAGAAAAATCTTCGCATCTCCTGATAGTACTGATGAGAGCCAAAAGCTCGAAACTAGTCTACTATTGGGATTTGCACTGGGTATCACAAAGCTTGTACTGTTTATTAATAATAATAATAATAATAATAATAATAATAATAATAATAATAATAATAATAATAATAATAATAATAATAATAATAATAATAATAATAATAATAATAATAACAATAATAATAATAATAATAATAATAATAATAATAATAATAATAATAATAATAATAATAATAATAATAATAATAATAATAATAATAATAAATTTAAAAGGAATATGATACTCTATATATGTACAATGCTGGGAAAATATATGTACATGATTTGCATAAATATAAATTTGTAAAAATCACAATTTACCAATTAAGAAGTGGGATTTAATTATTCGAATCACTTGTTTGGAATCCATTTTACTGGAACAATCAACATTATAAAAATATTTCCCAATACAACTTGCAATATTAGACAATAAATTATCTACCATTTCTTCCTATGAAATTCACTATTAAATGGGAAATAAAATTTGAAATCTATTACTCGATCACTATAGCACATGGCACCAGCAAAACTGTCCGTCGCGGAAAGAATATTATAAAGATCGTACGGATTAATCAACCCTAAACTGAACGAAGAATCACATAACGGTGTAATTTCGAAACCGTAATAAATCGGTTTTTCAAACACAAAAATTTTAACTTTAACATCCTCCTCGTTAGATTCGAAATAAAACCTTGGATAATTAGCCCACTGATCCGATAACGAATCTGAATCCAATTCCAGCACTCCTCCAATGAAGATGCAATATTCCGCAATTAGATTAATTATAGAGATGGTCTTTAGTTCTATTGTTTCCAACACGAACTTGTTTCCATCCTTGAGTTGAGCAAGTCTAGATGTGATCTTTGATAGTGTTCTATTCAATGATTCCAATATAGTTGTATATTTTGTATAAATCTTCGTCAATTCAGACGAATCGTTTTCGGGAATTTTAATGATATTATCAACTTCTTCGGTGAGAACTATTCGTATTGTTAGACAAATTATTTGATCAGAAATTTCATTGAATTCCTTGAAAAATTGATTATCGTTTGCCATGAAATCATCGGATAAGGTAGACAGATCCTCTAGGAGATAAAGCAGTGATAGACAATTTTTGATCAAATATATAATATACCATCGAATTTAGTTAAATTATCGAATAACTTATAAGTAGTCAAGCATGACTTTAATTGCGCTCTCAACGTTGATTGGATTTCATTTTCTATTAACTCTAGACCGGATTCGATGGATTCTGATAACGTAATAGGCTAAAATTTAAAGATAAAACTTTATAGATTAATAGTTCAATTATAAGAATAACCTTGTCTCTTTAACATACCTTATTAGTTCAACTATTTATTTTATTATTTTTTTAATATTTCATTTTATTATTTATTAATTTTATTATTTATTGAATAAATAGTTAAACATACATGGCAATGATTTAATTATAAGATAACGCCAATCAAACATTCTTTTTACGATTAATTTCGACAGTTTTCCTGTCATCATCAGGTGGGATATAATAACTCATTAAATTAAGGATTTTAAACAAATTTAATTATATATAAAAAAATTTTTTTCATTTTATAAAAAATATATTATTTTTTGAAAATTTTAACATTTAAAATTTAATTTAATAATTAAAAAATTTTTTTATTAATTATTTAATTTAACACGACAATCAATACATACAATACACAAAAGCTTATAAAAAAACACTCAACACACAAGTATTTACTGCATTCTGCACATAAATTTTTGGATTCAATGATTTTATCAACAACGCCTCACAAATCACACGTTCCCAATAATTATCGAAATTTTTTAATAAAATAAAAATAAAATAAAAATAAAAAAAACTATATCTCAGATGTGCTTAACACAACGATAAATGTTATTGTTAATTATTAAATCATAGAAAATTCCCATGAGGTACCTACACGATATTTTTCGACTCAATAGTAAAAGGTTTAATTTTAATAATAATTAATTTCACTTACATTATTGAAATTAATTATCTCATTATCTTTTGTTTGAATAGCCTTTACTTTAACAGTATATGTTTCACTGTCTTCGATAACCTCATGCATCAAAGATTGTACACATGGCCAAATTTTATCAACATGAGATCCGAAAGACAACATATCTATAAAAAACTCATTACTTAATAAAAACTAGATAAAATCATCAAACCTGAACCAACCAATAGCAGTAGATCATTATCCGAAAGCAAATAAAATTTCGAATAGGAATGTTCCCGTTTATTCAAATAATGTAATATTAATTGACAACAGCTATTTAATCTTGAATACAAATCATCAAGAAATGCTTTCATATCTAAGAAAACAATTTGTTTATTAATTTGTTTTAAATCACATAATTAAAAATATATTGACACCATCAATAAACTTTAAACAATAAAATATTAAATGGAAAACAAATCATTGATCTAAATTAATATAACGTAATTTAAAAATAAAACTAGATCAATGGTGAAAAGACTTTGAATAGGATTATTTTTTGTAATTTAATTTTTATTAAAAAAATTATATTCTTTATCATAAATATAATTTTCTACATATATAATTTCTATACATAATTTTCAATGTAACAATGTATGGCTTTGACGCTATTTAAAGGTTTAAAATGAATATTAATTAATTATTAGTTATTAATTATTTTTTGTATATAAAAGTTTCGATGTTTTATATACAAATTTTGAAAATAAAATAGCTTCAAGAAAATTATATGTTTTGATTTATGTACACATAGCAAAAAATAATTAATAATCTAAAATTGAAATTTTAACATGAGCAATCTTTAACACTATCAATTTGTAAAAACAATTATTAATCAACACAATAGTTATAACAGTCTAAGACGCATGTATTTGCGATATGTTTATAAATATATAAATATATAAAAACGTTAATAATGAATGGTATGAACAAATTGACGGAGTGACCAACAATCGCGTCAATATTTTTGGCATTTTTAGAAAAGAAAATTGCTTCTTTTCAATATGAAAACCAATTGTGTATAACAGATATGTTGATGATATTTTTCTGAAATTTAAAAAAAACATGTGAACCGTTTTTGCATTACATGAATGGATTGCATAAGAACATTGTATTCACATGTAAAACTGAGAAAGATTCATCCATAGCATTTCTTGAGTTGTTAATTAAACGTAAAGATGAACAATATGACACTGAAATTTATAGAAAACCAACAGATACTGGCCTCTATACGACACCAGAGAGTTTTTGTGAATTTAAATATAAAAGAAACCTGGTAAAAGGATTGGTTTATCGATCATGGTGATTATCTTCCACTTATAAAAATTCAGTAAAAAGTGTATATCCGGTGAATTACTGGTGAAGAATGGCTACTCAAAACGGTTTTTATTGTTAACGTTGAAAGAGACTGTTGATAAATGTATGAATAATGCTAAGGATCGTAGTATGAATGAATGTAAATTGACTGATATGTCGAATAATGTAGTGAATATGAGTATAAATTGATACTAACAAGCAAGATGAGCCAAAATATACGATGGTATTGCCGTATTCTGAAGGATATAAAGATTTCAAAAGAAAGATAGGTAAACAACTGGGTAAATTGAATTATAGAATTGTTTCGAAATCGTGCAAAGTACGTAGTATGTTTGTTAGTAAATCTC
Source organism: Schmidtea polychroa (assembly GCA_959609185.1). Classification (NCBI taxonomy): domain Eukaryota; kingdom Metazoa; phylum Platyhelminthes; order Tricladida; family Dugesiidae; genus Schmidtea; species Schmidtea polychroa. The sequence goes on along the minus strand of CAUHTR010000417.1, from coordinate 16,622 downwards.
AAACGTCGGTTGGATTGTGTTCGGATCTCGTTTATCAATTGACATGTAATTGGTGTAATGCCACATACATTGGAGAGACTTCCCGTCATCTCTCTATTCGAGTTCAAGAACACTGTCGACCGAAGGGAGTGTCCAAAAAATTTTGATTATTGATTTGAGCGTGTGATTTGTGAAGCATTATTGATAAGAACTTTTAATCCTAAAATCAATGTGCAGAATGCAGTGAATACGTATGTGTTGGGAGGTTCCTGTTGTTATGTGCTTATTATTTAAGTATTAGTATAATCGTGTAACAAGTGATGTTATGTTACCAGAAACTTGAAGAGCCCGAAAGAGTCACCGTTAAAAAAATATTGTGGCGGGACAATCGGGGTGCGTGTGTGTATTGCTTTATACAACCAGAAAAAAAGATAATAATAAAATAATATAGTATAACGAAACAATTAATTATTACAACTTTTATTAAATGTAAAATTAACTAATTAAACAACCTTGTTATTATTTCTTTTCACGGCTTCGAAAGTTATTCAGTTTAGTTTGATAAAGGTTAATACTGGTAGGTCCCGGTTATTTGGTAAGGAATAATCGATAGTTTGATCGGTTGTTCAGGTTATTTTATAAGGATTAATTGAAAGTTTGGTCGGATTATTCCTGGTTATTTGGTAAGGATTATTAATTGTAAGTTTGATCGAGAATTTATAATTTCTACGAAAATTGTTTCTTTAACGACATTGACTTTTTATTTTTTATCAATTTTTTATCAATATTTTTTATCAAGGTTTTTTATCGCTATATAGTTTTCTAATAATAAAAAAAATAAAAACAAATTCTTCTCCACGTGCAACGTGCGAGATTGTAATTTACATATAACCAAAATAACCAACAAAAAAAATAGGATATGTATATTGAATAATAGTTCTGTTAAATAATTTAAAAAAATAATTAAAATAATATTTTTTAAAGAATTTTAAAAGTGTAAAATAATTGTTTGTTGAAAATTATTTTTGAAAATAATTATTTAAAATTGTTATTTATAATTTAAAAATTTATAGATTAAATATATTGTTTATAAATTATCAATATTGTATAGTAATTCATCCGTAGTGAATGTAGGTAACCTGAAGATGTACGAATGGCGATTTTTATTATTAAAGTGAACAGTGTAAATGTTTTGATTCATTCTGTACATTTTATTCTGGACGGAAATATTTTAAAATTTTATAATATTCATTTAAGTTTTTTAAAAATTTTTTATCCAATCATAAGATCATTATTTTATTCATACTTTTTCTGTTGCAAGATTGCAAAACATTCGGGTTTCTTTTAGTCGCCATCATCAATATAACAAAATCTTTGTGAATAGATTTAAATTGTAGTGTTTCGTTGGTTAAATTTTCTTGGATTTCTTTCCATAAAAATAACTAAAATAAAGGAGAAATAACATTTTTCAAAATAAATACTAAAATTAAAACTAATTTCGCTTGTAATTTATTGTTGCGTTAATTCTGAATATAATAAAATACTTCTGGATTCCAAGAATATATTCTATAAATAAGGTGCTGTCAAAACCATGGGTTAAATACGAAATACATCCAGTTCTAACCATATATATCAAAATGATTGATGAGTACACAATTTTAACCGTTTGCGGACGGTAGGCCCGCACTGCTAGCCACAAATTGTGTTCCAGACGTTCAACAATGTATAATGGCCAGCTGTACTGACCAAACGTTAAAAAAATCATACAACGATATTTGGCATTCCTATACTAAAATATTTTATGCTAAAAACCCTACTTATTAAAATTAATTTTGCCTCCGCAAACGGTTAAGCTATTGTTTGAGCTAACTCTGTAACTTGTTTTAGTATAAATGTACTTTAATAAAAACTTTCCATCATTTAAAAAATGTCATTACTTGATAAAGCTTTTCCCACATCCGTTGCACCTTCAACCAAATTTTTAAAACAGATTCAATATTTCTAAGCTGTCCTTTCCATTTTAATACATCATCAAGGAAACTTCCAATTGCTGAGTTGTCATTGATCATAGATTCCAAGCTGCCTTGGTGGTCATTCAATTGGGTAAATATGTCATCCGTATTGTCAATGAGGCAAATACTTTCGTCCATTAAGTCATCAACTGTGTCCAGTAACTGTAATCATAAAAATAGAATATTTAAATAAATCAATAGCAAAACCTGTGCTAGACTATGAGGAAGAGAAACTGTGCTAACAGCTCGAGATCGATGTTTACTAGAGGACGAAATTACGTTTCTTGAACCAACGACGCTTCTTCCACCGACTCGACTTCCAGATTCTCTAATATCTCCCAAAGGAATATCCTGTATAATAAAGAAGCACAACAATAAAAAAGTAAATAATCATAATACTAAATTATTATTATTATTATTATTATTATTATTATTATTATTATTATTATTATTATTATTATTATTATTATTATTATTATTATTATTATTATTATTATTATTATTATTATTATTATTATTATTATTATTATTATTATTATGTCCTTGCATTTATAGCAACCACGTTTAAACTCCACAGGTTTATTATTAAGATCATCTTTGATATACAGTTGTAATTATGAAATGCGGAGTTAAACTCTTTACAACTAATTCTTATCATATCTGCTGTTTAAACGGTCAACTATTAAAGCCTCAAAATGTTCATCTAAGTATGAAAGTGAAGAGGTTACAGAGAGAAGGTATGGAGTTAATTCACTAAACTGAGTGTAGTAGCATTTCTTTACGTCGATGGGATAAGAAATTCTTAATAGGAAAAGATTTTAATTAGATAAAAAAATGATTGGAATATTCCATAATTCAGATGAAAACGGACTAATGATACTACAAAGCAAATATGGAACGAGTATCCTAAAAACTAAATCCAAAACTTTTTATACGCATAACCTTTTCACTTAGCTACAACAATTTTTGTAAATATGGATATAATATTCAATTTAGGTAAAAATATGTATTTTGACATCAAGCTTTCTCTATTCTCGGTCTGTAAGCATTGAGATTTATTATAAGAAAAAGATTACCACAACAAGGTTTCTTTTCTCTTCCTCTGTGCTTATTTCAGCTAATTTTATTGTGGTAAATTGAAATATTTTGCTCAGCCAAACTTCTTCATAGGTTTTTAAAGAGTTCTCGATTTTCAAATCTTGGTTTGCTCTTTCCACAATTATTTTTACTTCATTCAAATGTTCTGAATAATAATGTTATAATAGTTTTACATAAAGATTTACATGTGATTTACTTTGTAATCCTAAGCTTAGAAGTTCTCCAAATGTCATATTTTTCAAAACTTCTGAATCAACATGAATTGCTCCACCAGTTGCTCGGACCATTTGTTTCCAATGTCTCGTTCTCATCGTTTTACTTGAAAGATCGGTCAATAGTGGAATACAAATCTGAATATCAGTAACGCTTTCTCGAAGACGATTCCAGACATCCCAATTCTCAAATGATAAAATAACTTTAGTAATAAATGAATAAAATTTATTACTCTGATAATATCTGGCAAGTTGTCAACAATCTCCAATTGCTTATTGGTAGCTTCCATAAGAAATTCAGGGTTAATTCTTTGCCATCGATGTCGCTTCCAATCTTGTTGTTCATTTTGAATCTTTCTGTTGGTCTCCCAAACTTCTTTAAGAGCCGAAATTTCTTGTATGCACCTAATTTTGTTTTAATAATTATACACCGCAGTGCAATTGACAAGACTTTTTATGACATTAAATAAGAGCCAGTCAGTTACAGGCTAATGCATAGGTTTAATTAATTTTATTTTACGTAATTAATTTTTTATTGTAATAAATTATTTTATTAGTACTTTCTAAGTATTTTCATGATTAATTTTCCTGTTTTTAATTTAGTAAGAATTTTGAAAAGTATTTTTAGAATTTAGGTTGAAATTTTTTATAATAAAACTAAGATGTTTGTTTAAATACGCAAGCAAAACTTTCGTTAATAACTGAATGTATGAATTATTTGAGTTTTATTTTTTAAAATTTTGTCTAATAACTTTTTCAAAACAATTGTTTTCACTATTTGGCCAAAATTTTATAAAATTATAATTGAACAAAATTAATTTTAAGTTAATTTTAAGTTAAATTGTATTTTTTATCATTGAAATTTTTTAACTGGGCTAGTGTATATTCATATTTTTTTTTCTCTACACCTGGAATAATAACATCTATAATATAAAGAAAATCAATAAATGACATAATTCAATATAGAAATTAAGAAAGTGGTAGAAAAAAAAATTTAACACACTAACACAAAATATGCATGTAAACTTTCTATATCTAAATATATTGTAAGGAATAATAGTATTTTAATTTTTTTTAAAGAAACAATGACAAATAAAACTTAAGAATTTAATTCCAAAATTTCTTCAGAATTTAAATTTATTACTCTAGAGTTGTTTAAGAAAATTAAAAGAAAGAACTATTAAATAATGAAAACTAATTTTTTTTAAAATAGTTAATATGAATACCAAAAAATTATAAATTTGGAGAGATACACTTTTAAAAGTCCATGTAAAAATATAAACACTTTTTGTGAATATTCCTCATTTTCCCCAAAAATGCATAAATAAAATTAAATTATTTAGTGAATAATATAAAAACAGCAAATTTATTTTGAAAATTATTATAGCTTACTTTAAATCGTAGAAAATTGAAAAAATCAAATTTTGGCGATTTATAATTGGAAAACAGAATTTTGACAAATTATGACTCATCTATTGGTTTGCACACCAAGTTGTTTTATTATTTCATGTAAAAAGTATATTATAAACTCATTAGGATTGGTTAAGAAAATACTTTTGGAAAACCTTCTGCGACAAAATTATTATACTACATCTGCTATACTTTTAAATATATTTCATATTAATTGTAAAGCATTTTTGGATAAAACCACTTGTTAAGACGGACTGGATTTGTCATAAATGGCTTTATAATTCTTAATTTTTGTACAAAATAACAAAACGTTCCCTAAATATGTTCTTCTTTCCCGCCTCCCCCCATATATATATATATATATATATATATATATATATATATATATATATATATATATATATATATATATATATATATATATATATATATATATATATATATATATATATATATATATATATATATAGAGAGAGAGAGAGAGAGAGAGAGAGAGAGGGAGCGAGAAAAAGTAAAAGCTTTATGAAAATTTTAAATTACCTTTTAATTGTTTCAAAGTTAACGATGTTGTTATCAAGAAGATTTTGCAGTTCAATTAAATCACTAGCTTCATTTTTTAATAAAATAATTCTTTTGTCAAAATTTTCCAGCATAACTCGAGCTCCTTCTAGTGGACAGTCGTAGTGATAAGCTTCACAATTATGAAGTTCTTCTTCAAATTTGTCAACTCGTTTTCGAAAATCAATGAGGTCCTTAAAGGTATTAAAAATTATTAATTAGGATAGTATTAATTAGATTTTTAGGACTACATGCATATGATTAAATAATTATTTGTGAACCTTTTTTTAGAAATCACCGAACTAAATGTAGCGTATTTCCAACGACCAGTCAGTGAGACATTTAGAGGTAAAGAAAGACGTACTGGAATCAGACACAGAAATTTACATTAATCTTAAAGCAAGATGATTACCGGAAATAAGTTGTTAGAATGAATGTGAAAAAGTTGGTCAAGACAAAATTATTTATGGCATAAAATCATGAAAAAAGTTGTTGGCTAGCACTTAATGAAGGAAGTTGATACAGATCAAATGACAATTGATAAAATCACACAAAAAGCCGGAAAATCACCAAATAATTAATTAATTGAACCAAAGAAATATACCGAAACACGATGATCAGAAGAGAATATAGAGATGAAAACGGAATCAACAGAAGCAATGTACTTGATTAATGTTTTTTTGGTATCTGATGGCCGAAGAATGTCAGATTTGTAGATCTGGTCATTAATCAAACAGATAGATAATACTATATAAAGGGGAAACAGAAAATTTGGAAAAAAGACATTAATTTAGAATATAAAAAACTAGATTATGTTTAATGTTCTTAATGAGATTTTTTTTAGATTGAAGGGAAATATTTCTAATATGTTGTATAGGATCTCTATTTTGAGCAGTAAATTAAGAAGATATTATTTGTTGGCAAAACTGAATAATAATAATAATAATAATAATAATAATAATAATAATAATAATAATAATAATAATAATAATAATAATAATAATAATAATAATAATAATAATAATAATAATAATAATAATAATAATAATAATAATAATAATAATAATAATAATAATAATAATAATAATAATAATAATAATAATAATAATAATAATAATAATAATAATAATAATAATAATAATAATAATAATAATAATAATAATAATAATAATAACAATGATATAAATTTTTTTTTGCCCAATGACTTAGCGTAAGATTTGTGATACCCAATGGAAGTCCCAATATTAGTACAGTTCCGAGCTTTTATCTCTCGTCAGTACTATGCAAGAACGCAAAGATTTATATTCGCGCCAGGAAAGTATACAACATTGTAATAAAATTATAATAAAAATAAGTAATTTATTTCTAGATTATTTAATGCTTGTGTGCAAAGAAACGTTCAAGTAAAGGTATATAAATAATACAAAATATAAGATAAGATATAGAGCACATAAAAAATAAACTGAAGAATAATAGATATAAGAATAATAATAGTAAAGTGAAACACTATAACGAGACTTAGTGTTAAATTAATTGCTTTCAATAGCCATAATATAATGTTTTATGAAGTATTTTCATAGCATACCATTGATACAGTTTCAGATTCTTCTTGAATTCTTGGACCCAATCTTTGTTTTGCTAAACTGACTTTAGTTTTCAAATTCGTCCATCTTTCAGGAATGGTTTGGTAGAGTTGAATTATTTCATCTTTCAACAGTTTTGGTGAATACATTTGGATTATATCTACGGCTTTATGCATTGTTGAAAATTTGTTTTGTGTAATTGCTTGTTGAGTAGATATTTCATTGAAAACTCGCATTAACCGCATGAAACTGACAGTATCTCTTTCTTCGCCGGTTATTGAATCTACCTGTGGTTCTACCCTAGTGAGAAACACTTCGAGAGCTTTTAACATGTACGTAACCTGAATTAAAGATTCCAACAATAATTGTTACCAACAAATGTTGTTTTATTTTATCAAGAAAATACAACTTTTTCATTCCTCATTTTTACTATCGATATCAATCAAGATATTATATAACGTATTATCCACCCTTTTAAAAGTGACGTCAAAAAATATTATCTTTTAAGGACATTTGACTCCGCACTGGGACATACAGGTTAGATAATAAACAAAACATAAACAATATGAACATATAACATGAACATAAGCTTTCGGTATTAATCAGTGTTATGAGTGTTATTGTTGTTATTGTTGTTAATTACGTTATTTTGTAGGAGAATTTGAAGAGCCCGAAAGAGTCACCGTTAAAACTTGTAGCGGGACAATCGGGGTGCGTGTTGTGTTCAAAATAATAAATTTGCGACTACTTTAACAATATATATATTTTATTCAACAAAACAAAAAATATGTACTTTACTAATCAATTGTATAAATTACCGTTAATAATTGTCCTCCTATAAATGAACGGTTTAGTGGATAGGTAAAAAATCAATTTTGGTTAAATGATATTCAACTATTCCTTGAACTTGTAGAGATGAAGATTACAAATAGATAGTAATGGTTCTTCTATGAAGGAACGGATTAGTGAAATGTCAAGTACCAATTTCGGTTGAATGAAGTATATTCCTTGAGTATATAGGATCCGCGCGGAATCGTGGCAATACAAGAATTCGATAGTAATTTGTGTTCAAAATAAAATTCTTTATTGATATTGTTTGGATTCTCTTCTACGTTTTCTTTTTGATCGGCTATAAATTTAAATTTTGTTTTCTAGTTAATTTCTTCCTTAGATAAATTTTTATCGATTTTTTTATCTTTGTAATTTTTCCTATAGTGATAATTTACTATGGTAAATTATCACTATATAGTTTAATTTTTTTTTTAAATTAAAATAAAACTTTCCCCACGTGCAACGTGCAGAAATGTTGTTTGTATTCATAACATACAACTAACAGAACCATAAAAAATAAAAAATTACAATACATTACAGAACTTCCCCCTTTAAAACCGGAGGTTAACATTTAAACGGCTTTACATAATTACATAGATAAGATAAAACATATGTTCTTGTGTTTTGTGATAATTTAGGTGTGTTTATGTTTTGTGTTTTACAACTAGCACTTTATAAAAATTGTACAACAAAATCTTGTGTGTGCATGTGTTGTTTATTTGAGGCAATCGCTTTAACGCTTTTTGTATTCTGGTGTGATTGTTGTGTTATTGTCGAAAATTTTTGTTGAGTTTTTTTCGCTGAATCTGATGTGTTTCTGGTTTGTTTGTATTTCTGTTCGTTCTTGAGTTTTGTACTTTGGGTGGTTGTTTTCGTGATATGGTTTTAATCTGCGTATGTTTATTTTGATTTGTTTATTGTCTTTTAAAATTGTGCCAACGTTTTTATACATATTTAACAGTTTGTATGGGCCTTCGTACTTTGTTTCAAATCCGCTAGTGAAGGGTTTCTTTACTAAAACCATGTCTATTATTAGTTCTGTTTGGTTTTGGGTTTTATTATTATTTTTGTTTTTTAGAATACTTTTTAGTATGGGTATTTGTGATTCTTTGGCGGTAGTTTTTATCTTGTTTTCGTTTTCGTCCTTTAAGTTTGGTAGGTTTGTATGGTGTCCAAAAACTGATTGGCTAGGGCTTTTGTTGTTTAGGCTTGAAGGGTTGTTTCGTAATCCTATTAGTATTTCTGGTAATTTTTCTAACCAGTTGTTGTTATTATTTGTTTTTGTTCTGATTGCTTGTTTTAATGATCGGTGTAATCTATCGACTTTTCCGTTTGATTGTGGATTGTATGCTGTTGTTCTGGTTTTGTTGATGTTATATTTGTTGCAAAGTCCTTTGAACATGTCGGATTCAAATTGCCTACCCTGATCGCTGATTATTGTCTTTGGGCAGCCATACCGGGCGAACCAGTTTAATTCTAATTTACTGCATATTTTTGCTGCTGATATTTCCTTTATGGGAATGGCTTCGAACCAATTTGTTTTTCGATCTATTATAGTTAATAAGTACTTGTGTTTATTATTTGGAGGTAGAGGGCCGACTATGTCGATATGTATCGTTTCGAACGGTTCAGAACTTGGGAATTGTACAATTGTTGTTTTGAATTGTTTTGTTGTTATTTTATTCTTTTGACACTGTGGGCAATTTTTTACGAACGTTTTTACGTCCCTTCTCATATAAGGCCAAACAACTTTGGTATGCAGAAGTTCGTATGTGGCTTTGTTTCCCGGATGGTAGATGTTGTGATATTTTTGGAGGTATTGATCGCGCAGTTCTGCTGGTACTACAATCCTTTTGTTATTGTCGTTTGAAGTGTCGTACCATATGCCGTCTATTTCTTCCAGATGGAGTGAATTCATCCTTGGAGTTTCGATTGTTGTTTCTTTTTGTTTAGTTTTTAACTTTTCTAACTCTATGATGGGTGTTATGTTAAGTGCATTTATGTCAGTTTCTATTCTTGATAATGCATCTGCACTTATGTTAGCAGAACCTGCTATGTATTTTATTTTGCAATTAAATTGTGAAATATAGTTTAATTGTCTTATTTGTCTCGGTGAAGGATTTTTCATGTTCATTGCGTTTATTAAGGGTTTATGGTCGGTATACACTTCGAAATCTTTTCCTTCCAAAACGTATTGGAAATGTCTGATTGTATCATGTAACGCTAATAACTCCCTGTCAAAAGTGGAGTATCTCATTTGGTGAGTTTTGAGTTTCTTTGAGAAGAAGGCTATTGGTCTTTTTTCGTTATTTTCTTCTTGGAATATCGTTCCGCCCATTGCTACTCCCGAACAATCTGTGTTGACTATGTATGGTAAATCTTGGTTGGGGTAGTTTAGGATGCTTGCATTTTTCAGATTTTCTTTTGCCTGTTCGAACGCTGTTATTAGTTTTTCGTTCCAATCTATTTTGATGTTTCTCTTTATTTTGTTCAGTTCATTGAGAGGGGCTAGCATTTCACTACATCTTGGTATGTATTTGTGATAGAAATTGATCATTCCAAGGAAACGTCTTAGCTCTTTAGTAGTTTTGGGTAGGGGGTAATTTTTGATTGCTTTGATTTTGTCGTCTAAAGGTCTTGTTCCGTTTTCGTTTAACATGTGTCCCAGGAATTTTATTTCTGTTTTCAGAAATTCACATTTTTTTATGTTAATTATTAGTTCGTGTTTGCTTAATATTTCGAACACATTTTTAATATTTTGTATATGTTCTGTTTTGTTTGCAGATGCTATCAGGATGTCGTCAAGGTATGCGACTGTGTTCTGTTGATTTCGTAATATTTGGTCCATGAAGCGTTGGAAAGTGGCTGCAGCATTTTTAATCCGAAAGGCATTTTGTTATACTCGAACAGTCCTATGGGTGTGATGATTGCTGTTTTCTTTATGTCTTCAGTTCTGACGGGAATTTGATGATAGGCTTTTTGTAAATCGATTTTGCTGAAAATTTGGGTTTGTTAAATCTGTTGATGATATCGTTTATTATTGGGATTGAGTATTTGTCGGCTGTTGTGATATTGTTTAATGCTCTGTAGTCTCCGCAGGCTCGCCATTCGCCGTTTGCCTTTTCTTTAAGCATGAGGGCTGATGACCAGTTTGAGTTTGAGTGTTTGACGATTTGATTTTCTAGTAGTTCGTCGAATATTTTCTTAGTTATCTCGAGTTTATTTTTGTCTAACTGTCTGACTTTTGCATGGACTGGGTTTCCGTTGCTAATTATTATGTGTTCGGTTATGCATTTGGTGTTATTGTTTGCTTCTAATTTATTAGTTATATTTGCTACATTTTGTATCAGTTTTGTGATTTCGTTAGGTATGTGCCAGTTTGTTTCTGTTTTATTTGTTTTTTCTTCACCGTTTTGGGCTGTTATTACTCCGATGTCACAATTGATTTGTTTTTTGGATTGTTTATTTTTGTGGTGTATGTCATTTGAATTGTTTGGTATGACTTTTCCATTCTTACAGTCGACTAGTAGATTATAGTATGAAAGGAAATCTGCTCCTAAAATAGCTTGTTTGACTTCAGCGATAGTGAATTGCCAATTGTATTGTGTGTTGTTGATGGTGATGTTAATGTTTTGCTTTCCGAACGTTTTTATTGGGCTGCCGTTTGCTGCGCACAAATTTGCGGTTTCGGTTTTTGTGTTTTTGTATAGGTAATTCGGTAATAATGAAATTATTGAACCTGAATCAACAAGAAAATTGAGGCCGTTGCTATGCACCGTGAAGGTTTGGCTGTCACCCGATGTCGGTGCTATCATTGGTGACTTTATATGTTTCCCGACTCTTCTTTGTCGAAGGTGCAGGGTTTGTTGCATTTGTATGCTTTATTCCCAAATTTATTGTGGTAGTAACAATAGTTTTGGTTTGTGCATTTATTGGGGTTGTTCCCTGTTTTGTTTCTGTCGAAGCTGTTGCGGCTGCCAGATCGTGTATTTTGTCTGGAATAATTTTGTCTGTTTTCGTAATATTGAGTTCTCCTGGATTCTCTTCTTTGTAATTCGGTTATGTCTTTTCTTAGATTTTTGTTTTCAATAATTATTTCGTCGAATTTTGTTACCAGAGTTGAGAGGAGTTTGTTCGTTTCTGTAGTTTCTGAGCTATTGTGTACAGGTTTGTTTTCGTTGCTCTTAAAAAAATTTTTGTTTTGGTAAGTTCTACATATTGTTGGGTATATTTCGTCGTTGATTTTGTCTGCTATGTTTGCCAGAGTATCGAGGTCTGTACAGTTACTGGCAGCTAAAATCCGTCTTATTTCAGGTGGCATTGCGCGCATGAAAAGGTCTTTGATGAACTCTTTTGACCCGGTGCTTGTTATTTTTGGTTGTAAGTATTCGAGTTTTGTCTTTAGGTTTCGCAGAAATTCAGACGGTTTGTCATTACCCAATTGGATATCTTTCAAACAGGATTCGAGTAGTTCTCGTCTGTTTACTTTGTTCCGATTTATTAAAGTGTTGTATAAGTTTTCGAAAGGGTTGTCGTCCTTTGATATTTCCTCTATTCTATCGGCTATCTCGTTCAGGATGTTGCTGGGAAGGGCGGCAATTATGTGAGAACAGACTGTTCTTGATGATTTAATGCCTGATAGGTTTAATGTTAATTTGGCAAATTCTAGCCATTTTTGTGGGGTCCCGTTTTCGTCTGTGAAAAAATTTGGGATGTTTGCCTTGGGGTTTAGTATTGAGTTTACCGCGGATGAATTTTCGGGGTTGTAATAATAACTACTGCTTTCATGTGTTGGGTGTGTGTTTGTGTTGTTGGTGTTTGGGTTGTACTGGTGGTTAATGTTTTCCGGTGAGTGAGCATTTTCATAGTTGTTAGGTATCTGTGTAGTGTTTGTCGGGATTTGCAGGTTTGAAGCCATTTATTTGTTTTGTTGTTGTGTTGAAAAAAAATATAATAGTTTAGTAGAAGGATATGGCCTACTGTGTTCGGCCAACAGTGTCACTAGCCTTTATAGTTCTATAATAACTATACTGAAAGGTTTCGTGATTGAAATAACAAATGTCGAATGCGTGTTATGTTATTGTTTTTTTAACTTCTGACACCAGTTGTTATGAGTGTTATTGTTGTTATTGTTGTTAATTACGTTATTTTGTAGGAGAATTTGAAGAGCCCGAAAGAGTCACCGTTAAAACTTGTAGCGGGACAATCGGGGTGCGTGTTGTGTTCAAAATAATAAATTTGCGACTACTTTAACAATATATATATTTTATTCAACAAAACAAAAAATATGTACTTTACTAATCAATTGTATAAATTACCGTTAATAATTGTCCTCCTATAAATGAACGGTTTAGTGGATAGGTAAAAAATCAATTTTGGTTAAATGATATTCAACTATTCCTTGAACTTGTAGAGATGAAGATTACAAATAGATAGTAATGGTTCTTCTATGAAGGAACGGATTAGTGAAATGTCAAGTACCAATTTCGGTTGAATGAAGTATATTCCTTGAGTATATAGGATCCGCGCGGAATCGTGGCAATACAAGAATTCGATAGTAATTTGTGTTCAAAATAAAATTCTTTATTGATATTGTTTGGATTCTCTTCTACGTTTTCTTTTTGATCGGCTATAAATTTAAATTTTGTTTTCTAGTTAATTTCTTCCTTAGATAAATTTTTATCGATTTTTTTATCTTTGTAATTTTTCCTATAGTGATAATTTACTATGGTAAATTATCACTATATAGTTTAATTTTTTTTTTAAATTAAAATAAAACTTTCCCCACGTGCAACGTGCAGAAATGTTGTTTGTATTCATAACATACAACTAACAGAACCATAAAAAATAAAAAATTACAATACATTACANTGATTCATGACCTAGCACTTGTTAAAACAAAATAATAATCATTTACTTGTTCACTTAAAAATGCACAGTATTTCCAAATCCAGCTTTGTGCATAAACAATCAGCACTTGACGTAAAGGATCCATTATAACTCTTAAACATCCGTAATCTTTATATTCCGGCAAACTTTCCAACTCTTCTATAGCTGTCTAAAAATAGTCTTGAGTAAATTTATTAAAATTTTCCATCAAGTTTAATAAAATCATTACATATTTAAGATAAATCTTGAAAATTGTATATAAATAAAAAATACTGTAGATCAGCGTTTCCCAAAGTGTAGGTCGCCACCCGACATCGAGTCGCGGCTAAAATTGTAAAAACACAAAAAAAAGTCTTTTACATATTACATCGGTTAGTCACTAGGAATAGTGCCGAAGTGTGTATTTGTACTCTCTCATATATATATATATATATATATATATATATATATATATATATATATATATATATATATATATATATATATATATATATATATATATATATATATATATATATATATATATATATATATATATATATATATATATATATATATATATATATATATATATATTTGAAATAAAAAACGCCAAATAAACATACTAAAATATAATTATACAAGACAATATTTAAACTAATGTTTTTATTAATATTATTTTAATGCAGATAAATCAATGATTAACTGAATTAAAAGAATTAATCATTATTAATTTTAGAGAAAATTGGATAAATAGACATTTTTTGTTCACAAAATATGACTTATTTTTGTTAGTTTATAAAGCTGGTAGTTATTTTTATATTAGATAATTTAAAATACTAATAAAAGAAAATTCAACCAAAAATAAGTTGCCACGCTTGGAAAAACGACACTTCATATGCTAAAATATCTTTTTATAAAATGCCCCGCTTATAGAAGTTATACTGTACATCAAAACATACTTTATTAAAACAATTAATTTATATATTAATATTGGTGTTATGCATATTTGCACATTGAAATCTGTATTGTAACTGGCTTATTGATGAATTGATATTTATTTTATTTAATTATTACACTAATATTTTATTACAAGGATAAGTAGCTTAAAGATTAAGGAAATAGTGTCTAATGATAAAGAAAGTTGCATTGTTAGGTATACACAAAAGTACATAAGTTATGAGAGACAAGGACACAAATTATGAGCAGATAAGTTAAAAGTTATATTTTCCGTTAAATTTACATTTTTTAAAAGTTTTAAAATATTTTTAATTTTTTAATGTCAATAATATTTTTATTAAAATTAAGCTATCGTATTTATTATTAATTTCAAGTCATTTATGATTTATATTCAGAGAAGTAAAATTTATTAAATTGTCATTTAAATACAAATTTTTAAAACTCTTCTAAAATGTTTTCATTTGCAAATAATTTCGAGGAATTTTTTTATGTGATTTTGCAGTTATTTTCTTCCCATTCCTTATCTGCAATCATTCTTTTTATTTTCAATTGATAAATTAAATATTTTGCATTGTGCAAAATCGCTATATAGATTAATTAAAATTTTTAATAATTATCCAATAAAATTAATAGACACTAAATAAACTAAATAAACACTTGCAAGGCCTATGTGGAATATAATGTTAAATAAAAATATTTTCAAATAATTGGAAATAAAGATAACTGGAAATTGATAACTTAAAAAAAAAGAAAAATAAAAGAAAAAAAATAAAGAATTTTATTGAAAAACTATATAATTAAAATTCTAAAATATTTTTTCTAATTCCTTCGGTGAACACTTAAAATATTCCTATGAAAAGTTTCTATTTTAAAATGGAATAACAATTTACTCTATAAAGGTCAATCTCTGTATTGAAATCATCAAGGCAAGGGATATTGTTGGCTTGCATTTCTTTCATGTTCTGTGGGGTTAGAAAAGACCTTTCAGCGTGTTCCTCTTCCAATAGATTTATTTTACTAACTGTTGAGCTAGTTCTAAAAAATTAAAAACTTAAAATATAAAATTAAAAAAAATATTTTCTCAAACTAATTTTTTCATTGCGTTATAGAACAAATAAAATATCAGGAATCATAATTACATCATCATGAATATGGAGGCTGTTGATTTCACTTAAATTATCAAAATTTACCACATAATTATGGGTGGTTATTAACTGTGCACATAAATTTATTAATAGGGAGGATAAACTAACTGTGTCCATAAAACAATTAAAAGTGTGCCCACATTTTTATTAACTGTGCATATAGAGTTATTGAATTTGTGCTCAAAATTTTACAAAAGTGTGCTCAAAAACATCTTATGTCAGTAGGAAATTAATTTTAAGTAAGTGAAAAAACACCTCATTTTTTTAAGCTTTGGACACTTGAAGTCCGATTGTTCCCATTGTCGATTGGCGATTATCAATATATTTTGACCTTATGTATTACGATGTGTCACGACATCCCTTTGGGTATTGAATGGTCATTCAATTAAAAATCTTATTAGAAAAAGATAATGTGATCAACCCTATATAATGACTGTCGCCTCAGTTTTATTTACATTGTGTAGCATTGTAGCACATATGTTTATTAGTATTAGGTATATAAACAAATGAAAAACACAATATTAACAATTAAACATTTATTAATTTTTTAGAAGGACAAATATGATAAATATGAAAATAATGAAATGCTGACTTTAGGAAAGCTGTTAAAAATATTATTTGACTGTTGATTGTACCTTTGACTTTGGAGACCTACCACGTTTTTTGGGGGTAGTTGGGTATTATTCTGAGATGTATTTTTGACACAGTTTTCTGTGATACTCATCAAAGGACAGGGGTGAACAATTTGATGCTCCACAGTATTCTTTGATTTATATTTTTGTGATCTGTGTTGTCGCTCTTTTGTTTATGAAGAAGTACTGATTAGATCCTGGAAGTTCGTTTTTAGTTATGGTTGCCCCTTTTAGTCAGTTGTAGGCAGAAGTAAAGGCAGATGTGTTTACTGTCGGCTTTCTTGAAAAAATCTTTGGGTGATATTATTACATATTATAAATCCATGGCCACAGT
>CAUHTR010000416.1:0-101950 GCA_959609185.1 Schmidtea polychroa | reverse complement strand
TTAAAAATAAAAATTTTCCGAAGAAGGAAGTGGCAGGGAATTTTAAGATTGGTGAACTGAACGATAACTATTCTTTTTGACTAAACCAGACTTGAAGCGCTTAATGTAAACTGGAATGTAACGGAATCAATTAAAATGCTAAAAAATGTACTTGGCACGCCAGCGTGTTTTTATTTTTCAATTTTAAAATATTGGCACGCAATCTAAAAAAGGTTCGCCACCCCTGCCCTATAATCTTATGAATGCTGAATTTTGGTTATATGATTGGCAAAACTTATTTTTGTTTTTCTTTCTGATGATAACTGATGAGATCGATAATTTTTAATTAATTAATCAATTAAATTTTAATTAATTAAATTAATTACTTTGCATCATTACTCCTGTTTGATTTAAAATTATTTAATATGCATTTACTTTTTTAATTATCAAGTGTTTCTAGTTTTTTCTTTCTCAAATATAATAATTTGTCACCCATCAATTTACTTAATTATTATTGCGATGTAATCAAGGTATTGGTGCTTTAAATTTAAATTATAAAAGTATTTTAGAATTAATTAAATGTAAATCTTCAACTAAAAATATCTGAAATATCCTAAGTAACAAATTTGTAAACCTGGAATCTCCTCTAGATTTCAGCATTTCAAGAGATCTGTAGTTAGCTCTCGAAGATGATCGAAGAGGGTTCGGTGTAATTGATCCAGACAAAAACTTTTTGAATGATTCTTCAATTTTCGGTATCCATAGAAACGAATAGTCATTAAATATTTCCAAAGCATTTGCTGAATGTGCAATAGTTTTTTGGAGTGCCTAATTGACAAATAAAATAGACGAAAATATACATTTATTATCATCATTATATACTTCTTCGATTTTGGATATGTGATGTTTGATCTCTTCATCTTCCTTAATGAATTGATAAAACGAGTCGTCTGTTGAATTGGATTCGTTGAAATTGTCAATGTTCTTATTGGTCAGTTTGATGAATTTTGAGCGATTCAAATAATCATTCACCCAATTGGTGACGATCTCGGAGATTGATTGTCGATTGATTGTTTGATGAAGCGGAATTAGAAATTCGATTTCATTGGCACACAAATCGAGATTCACAGAAAGTAAAGGAGATTCTTCCTAATAGAAAATTACGATGAATAATTATTTTATTAACAGAGAAAATTACATTTATTCAATAACTATTCTAAGAAAGAAATATCAATAATTAATTTACAAAATCATTTTTATTATTTTATAATATATTAATATGAAATTTTGTTTTAACCCTTTCATTCGGGAATTAATTCTGTGGGTAAATTAATTATCTAGACCATCAAACCTAGTAAGGGGACTCAAATTATGCAAAAAAATAAAAAAATAATTTAATGTACTAGAACAAATTTCAATTTTCTTAAAAAGTACTTCTCACATTATATTTTCGAAAAGGTACAACAGATATTCAGCACACAAAACTGTGTACAATATATTGTACACTCCGTATAAAAGGGTTAATAAAAAATGCAGTTAATTAATTTTATTAATGAAATTAAATAATTTTAATCTATGAATGTACTATTTTAGAATGATTATTATTCTTACCGAGGCTTTATTACTAGTGTGTATCTGTAATGATGATAAACTCATAAGTATACTGCTTTTGATGGATTCCAGAATCATGGAGTCTAAGAATTCCACATAACTAATCCAAGCTGGAGAGTCTTGATTGATTTCAACAGCCTAATATCACATTATAATTATAAAATAATTGAAAATTAATAGACATTTAAAGTTGTCTCGGTAAATTTATCAATCAAATTCTGACTCCAAATTAATTTCGTTTGAATTTCTTCTTCCATTTTTCTACAATTATAATTTAATTAAAAAAGATTGAAATGGTTGTTTTTCATAAAATTATGTAATTACTGTAAGATATTGTTATAGAAAAAATAATATAGAATAAGCACAAATCGTCGAAACCAAACTGATATTTTAGGTGTATGAATAATGTTTTGAAATTATTATACATTATTTTCTTGGTTCATGTTTAAACATCTATTTTTCCTGAAAACCTTATTTTCAAATTTCTAATTCTTTAATCATGTAGAAAAAAATAAAAAAATCTATCGAAAAACTTATTTTAAGATTTTAAAATGAATAAAAAACATTTTTGAAAACATCAAAAAACTTTAAAAAATTATAATTAAAATTATTTATCATTTCATATGTTAAAAAATTCGAATAGAACATACAATCAGAAATATAGAGTGGTCAATCATGAAGAAATTTTAAGGTAAAATGTGTAAAATTTTATTTTATTTATTGTTTTTATTATATAGTTTTTAAATTTTAATGTAATTAGGAACGTTTGATTTTATTTTGTTTTACTAATGCAACTATTTCTGGAGGTTTTTGTTTAAAATTATAGTATTAAGAGCTTTTTCGAAATAAGATTATGAATTGTGTTACTTTTCCATGTGGTTTCTAATAGTTAGGAGCAAAGGTAATCAATCTTAGAAAAACCTCCGAAGAGAAAATCTACTTCAGTGATAAAGATACCAAGATTTAAAGGAAATGCTTTATTAGATTGAAATTCGCTTCCTCGAGAAAATAATAATGATTCTCTATATTATCTAATTAAGTTATTATTAATTATTATGAATAATTTGACGTGTGTATGTCTCATATTGAATATTCATTATTACATAATAGTCCCAGATTTAACAGAGATAAAAGGGTTTATGAAATAAAGATGATATAGAAATAATAAAGAAAATTCATGAAAGAGTTATCAAACGATAAATAATTCTGGCTTTACAATCATTCGGAATATTGAATGGTTTAAGCCTTTTAAGTTGGGGAATATCAGTAGTCTCATAATGAAATTACTTAATTGATAATTATTATGAATGATTTGATACACGTATATTTGTTTATTGTGTGTATATATATTTGTATATGTGTGTATTGTATATCTGAACCATGTTTCATATTGCATAGTTATTTTTACACAATAGTCTCCGATTCAACAGAAATATACTCGGAATCTTTTGCCATTTTATTTTGCCGGCTTTGAATTATCTAATATTAACATTAGATAGTATTGGTTCTTATCAATGAAATTGTTGATGAACAGAGATTGGTAGCCATTAAAGTAGTTCAGCTGGAATGGAAAAATGATGGAAAAATGAAAAAATTTCTAGACATTATCCATTCTTTATTGAACATAAAAAATCGAATCTAGAAATGAAAGAACGCAATGACTATTTACTTTATTATTATCTGAAAAAAATACTTTTATTTCACTTACTTATGAGCTTCTTGTAATTTCCAAGTAATATTTGTTTTAGTCAAATCGCACGTTGAAAATATATCTAAATTTCCTCGACACCAAGAATTACCGATATTAATTATTTCATCCAAATTTCCTTGAATAATAATAAGTTTACGTCCAAGTTCCTTAGAGACCAGGAACATGAGCTTTTCAATAAAATCTATTGATTCTGTCATTTTCCAAGAATAGTAACTGGTGCCAGCTTGCAGTAACTTAATTCAAAAAGTCATTCCAAACGTAAAAAATAAATAAATAATGATAATAATTGTAAGGAGTTCCAATACATCTATTTAAAAATAATATAGTTTATGTTAAAAGTGTGATCATTTAGTTGAAATAAATATTTGTGTGAAATTTTTATTTTAAAATCAATATTAAATTATATCATATTATATTAAAGTATTTTAAATTAAAGTAATTATATTTATGACCAATAGTTACATCAACATTAATAATTACCACGTTTAAGTTGTTTAAATTTTCAGAAAACGAGATAAATTAAAATTGGAAATAATAAGTAAATGTCGGAAGAAGATTTGAATTTAATTTCGTCTAATAATAATAATAATAATTGTTGCATAATAGTTGCATTGATAGACGGAAATAAAAATTAATTTTTACATTCAGAACCATAGTAATTCAAAAAGACATTGTGAGTTTAAAACAAAAAGTAAAATTGCATTATCATTTGAAACGTCTGAGTTTCAGAATAAATTAATTGAAAAATCAAATCAAATAGTACTTCATTAATTTTTTCTAAATCTTTAATTAATAAATTTCTTTCGAAAATTGACATTGATCGCATGGCATAATTAAATTGAAAGACGATCAAATTCAGTTTTCTTGAAAACAAGTCTATATTAATTCCATCTGTCGCTCGTAGAATATTTCGACAGATTTTCGACAATTTATAATCAGGATCAATCTAAATAACAAGATCACATATTTGTTATGCTACAATTAATCTAACATTCAGTAGATATTTAATCTCTCGGAGAACGGTGACTAGTGATTGGTCAATATTAATTATAAGTTGCGGTGGACCGTCGGCTGACATATCGGAATTTTCGAGTACCTATTTAAGAAATTTAATTAATAAGGATTCAAAAATATGAATCTTTCAAATGGAAAAAGGCATTATTAATTTTTTTTGAATATTATTTAATCATCAATAAATTATTTAAAATATCATCAGTAAAATATTTTATCTTTACACATAACCCTTAGACGTAGCCAGGATTTCAGCTTGGGAGTGGCAAAGTTATTAATTATTGCAATTCATTGAGCAATGTTGAAAGTTGACACGGAAAAATACAAAAAAAAATATTTTAAGATAATTAATAAATTTATTATTAATTATTAACAATTTATATTACATAGAATAGATTACAATATAATATTAATTCATCTTTGTCCCTCAAATAATTCGGTAAGTATTTCATACGAACAGTAAGGTAACCAGGATTTTAGCTTGGGGGGCAAATTTATGTAACCGGCACTCGTCAATGTACTTTTTTGTGCAGAAAATACCAAAAACTACTGGACTAGCTAGCGCGAAAAATAAAGGTGTATTAATAAATAAATAGTATAAATATTTCATCCATAATTTATATTTGATAATCTATAATTTATTTGGGGAGGTAAATGCCCCTTATACCCCACCTAGCTACGTCCCTGATTTAACCTGTTTTCATTTTAAATTTAATTTAATTCATTTCATTTCAGACTATAGATCATTCTTTTGTGTTAAATATGAAATAAAATTGATAATTATTTTATGAATTTGTAATCCGGCTTAAACAATTCGTTATGCATCAATATTCAATAGCCTTAAAATATGATTAATAAATAATTATTATATAATAGAATCATGATTCGCAGAGTTGCCATTACTAAAACTTTACCGAAACCAAAAAAGTGTCGACCGAACGAAATTTTTAAACGCCTAACTTTTGTTTTTTGGAGGGTCTTGAAGGAATTTATTAAATATAATAAATTTAAATAATGTGTAACTTTAAAACTAAGTACAAATATCAAAAACGTAATTAATTTTATTTAATTTCAAGATTAGTTTTAAATTCGAATTTTATTAATTCATTTTTAATATAGTACACAAGCCTTTTAGTGAGGTTGATTAATTAATTAATTTAAATTAATATTAAATAATAATAAATAATTTACTATTACAAGTCAACAAAAACAAGGTTTTAGAGTTAGAAAGAACATTTTTAAATCAATGGGTCTTCATTTAAAATTAATAATAAATAATAAATTTAATAGAGTTTACTAAAGTTAATACGAAAATTCAATCATAGAGGAAGCAGAGAAAGACTCTTAAATTTTGTATTGGAGTTATCAGGATCTATTTTAGATCGAAATATTTCATTTTATGAAGAAATACTGCGGGTTAGGGCTTACATAGATATTCATTAGAATTATATTTTAATAAATGATTTCGTTATCGACATTTTTTTTCAAATCGATGATGGAAATAGATATCAAATAGTTTGATTGGCATTATTGTTATTTTTATTATAATTTGGTTCGTGGTTGAGGTTATTAAGGGTGTATAATGCAAATCCAACATACCAATTGAATTTGAAAAAGAATAGTCATAAAATTTTAATTAAAGACAAAGATTGCAGTAATATTAATAACACCGTTTTAACACGTTGACTGGCAAGTCAGTCACCTGTGACTGGTGCTTGTCTTCCACTGAGATCGTGATGACTCCCAAGGAAAACATGTAAAACATGCATCAGTATAGAGATGAGAGTAAGTTTTTGGATCAAGATTTTTATACTTTCTATTTCGGTGTAGAAAGGGCTTGCAATGAAAATGAGTCAAACCTTTACAGTCTCCTTATTGAATGAGTAAAGAAGAATTTTTGATATTTTTATTCTTTACAAAATAAGTAATTATTTATTTATCGGGAAGTAAAAAGGACTTGATCCAGATTTGGTAACTAAAGTTTTAAATTCAATTATGTTAATTTTGTGCAAATTGATTATTAAAGTGCATTTGTCTGTTAAGGTGCATTTACTTTAGTGAATAAACCCTACATATTTATAAATAATAATTTTTTACCAATATTGGTTGCCTAAGACATTCGACTATTTCCAAGGATATATTTGCGTTCCATTCCTCAATATATGACACTTCGGCACTAAAAAAAGAAATTATATAAAACCAATAATATTATATCACTTACTTTGAGCACAATTCCAACACTTCGTCGATAGATCGTTTCAGTATCCATCCCGAATCCCCGATCAGGGCGTTAGGAAACAATTTTACAAGTTGATTTAATGGTCTCTGAAATATTTTTAGAACAATGAAAATTTATTATTGAAGTATTTCTTCATTTGTTTGTTGCAAATTCATTTAATACTGAAAATAGCATAAGGAAAAATCCTACAGGTACATGAAAATCCATCGAACACATGAAAAATTTATATATTCAACAAAATAATGTTAGTAATTTATTTTTACAGAAAACCTCATATAAGCTAGCAAAATAGTTATAAATTTTAGGATACGTTTCAAGTGACAACATAGGATTAATAACTTTCAGAGGAGTCCCTTGAGCTTTACAATACCATTGAGGGTGAAGGATTCAAATAATTTTTCGTGAAACAGAAGTTATAAGATCACTCGAAGTTAAAGATAATTGTTAAACTTTCTCTGGGAAGTAAAAGAAAAAGCGAGTGGTATTTGTGTGCGACGTTAGGAAAGCTGTAAAACGTACACATACGGAAGTAGCACATTGGACTAGTTTCGTGGTAGTAGCACACAACAATAGCAGATTACAAAATTTTAAAACATATTTTTACTGGAGTATTACACTACATACATTCTTTGAAAAACGTTAATTTAGTGAAAGGGTAATAATAAATTTTAGGAACTCATTGGAACTTCAAGACTTTTTATCTGAATTGAGATACAAACAGCCCTGTATAAAGGAGTGGCCAGGGAGACTACTGGCACCGGGCCCCAAGATTTGTAAGCCCCAAATCTTCAAAATTTCATTTGAAGAAAATTTTTTAGAAAATAAAATAAATTTTTTAAATGCAATGATTTAAAAATGGATATGTCCTTTCCTCTTATACATCAATCTAACGTGTTTTTACATAAATTAAGTTGATCTAAGATTAGAAATTTGTCATTTATGATTGCTAAATCGTTATGAAAATCTATAAATAACATGAGTTATTTTAGAAATATGATTGAAGATATTTGTATATTAATGATATCTCATGTGAGTTGGATAAAGTTGGGGCCCCTAATTTAAACTCAACTAATGTATCATACAAAAAAATTAATACCACCGCGATTTAATACTACTTCATCTATATCGAAAATCGTATTATCTATTGTGAAAAAGCAGATATTACTTTATCTATAAGAAATGACGTCTTACGTGCATATTTCCACATGTATTTGTTTGTTAAAGTTGATTATTTTTTGCGTATTATTGCTGTTAAAATGTTGTTTCTATTTCTAAAATATGATTAAAAGATTTTTTTTATTTTAGGCCATAAAATGGAAAATTTATAAAAAATACAATTTTAAAATGGCATAAATTTGTCTATTAAAATGATCCTGTTGCATAGCATATACATTTTCGATTTTGGAGTAAAATATTTTGATATTGTATAAATATTCCGTCATTTAATTTTTTGCTTTTCGCGACGTGTTATTTTCCTATTAAATATGCCTATAAGACGAACAGTTTTCTTTAAACTTCGATAGTTATCAAGTATGTAAACGTTTGTGTGCCCACTATGAAATAAGAACTACTACTGCCAGATTCATACATGACAAATAAAATAACAGACAAGTTTAAATTTCCTGTAAACACAAATAAATATTTAATACATAAAACAGAAGCGTCCGGCATTCGTCGCTTAAAAATAATGAAATACGGTCTTCGACTATTTGTCACGACTTTTTTTCACGGGAATATACGGTCTTCGGCGCGAAAAGGTTAATGATTGAAAATCTTCAATGGGTGCATTTTTTATTATATAAAGTTTGTTTGTTTTAAGCAACTTTCTCTATGTCTTTCCTTCGCATAAATTTCTATAATTTAAATTTTGTTTGTACCTTGTTGACCGAATGTTTTTTTATTGGATTAATTTTTTTTATATTATAGGATTTAGTCAGAATACCTTAATGATTAAGAATGGTCTATCACAGTGGTGGCCAACCCAAATCAATCGAAGGGCCAAATTTTCGGAAAAATACTATCACGGGCCACAATAAATTCATTTAAATAAATATAACTCGTTTTTACGATTCAAGTAAACTTAGAATCAATTTTTTAAATTAAAAACATGCTCAATTCGAATATGAATTCTAAAAAAGATAATTATTGATTTGATGTTTAAAATTGTGTCCGGGCCACATCAAAACGCTTCGCGGGCCACCGGTTGGCCATGGCTGGTCTATCATAATAATATTAATTATTAATATCGATTTAATTACAATATACTATTTACAATAATAAGTAACAAAAACTTTCTTTTCCATAATGTGCTTGGTGTACGGACGTAAATAAGAAGGAAATTATTCATGTTGTTAAATTTAATATATATGAAAGCCAATTTTACTTACCGATATTCTTTCTTTGAAACTTCTTAATGTAACTATTCGGTTAATCAGCATAGGGGAATTTTTAATTTTCAATAAATTATCAAAATTTTCTTTGTTTTCTACAAGTAATTGAATATCTTTAATTTCAATTTTGAATTCTTCGACAATTTTCTGAAGTTTCACCACTAGAATTTTCTTTTTGTACAAATTAATTTTTACTTTAGATTTTAAATGAAAGTGAAATACTTGAACAATGTCCCGACAACTAATACCTTCAAAAACTTCGATCAAATGTAATTTAGATTCCACTGTCGGGCATATGTCGAGACTATTGTCAATAATTATCCCCAGAGCTTTTTCTAAGTTCTGTAATAAAAATTATTAAATAAGTTATATTTACTAAATGATTTCGTTTGAAGGATTAATTGAAATGAAAAATAAAATAAATTAATAAAATATTGTTTTAGTAATGGTCGAGGCTGACGGAACTGGAAACCATGCAAAGGCAGTGAAAACTGTGTAGTCGGACATGTAAAATATTCGTTTATGAAAACAACCGAAATGTTCCTCTTTATTTGTTTCCTCTCTTGACTTTAAATGTCTTTTGAATCTCTTAGACCAGGGGTTAACAAAGTGCGGCCCGCTGATTATTTTTTTGTTAAGTTTTAAAAACATAATTTTTTTTGTTCAATGTTGCTTTTGAAATTTTTTGGCAATTTAAATAATTTTCTCTTTGTAGAAAACCTCAAAAATAAATTTTTATATTAAAAGAAACGATTATTAAAAATTTATTTTATTGCATAAAAATTTTCTTTAATAAAAGTCATTTATAAAATAATCTTCATTAATAAAAAAATATATTTAATTACATAATTATCTTCTTAAAAAAACTATAATATATGTTTAACTCCCATTTTTATTATTTAATCATATTTACATTGTTTATTTAATATAGTTTTAATAGCCGCTACAAAACTTGATTTAAAATTTTTATTTTATTTTATTTATTTTTTTTTAAAAAATTAAATTTGAGACAGTTATGAATGAGAAAAAGCGAAAGTTAAAAGATGAAAATCGAAAGTTTCAAAATAAATGGATGTTGGATTATTTTGTAATTGAAAATGAAGATAAGATTATATGTTTAATATGTAATCATGTTGCGGATGTTAAAAAGGAATACAATATCAAACGACACTTTAATACCAATCACAGCTCATGATAATTTAAGTGGAGAAATAAGAAAGGAAAAATTGGAAAAGCTTAAGAATCAAATATGTACTCAGCAAAAAATCTTAAAAATATTTGAACAGAACGAAACGGCAGTATTATCTAGCTATGTAATAGCACAAGAAATAGCTAAAAAAATAAATCATTTAGTGATGGTGAATTTATAAAGCAATGCATGTTGAAAGTAATAGACATAGTTTGTCCTGATAAAAATCCATTGTTTAATGAAATTAGTTTATCAAATATGGCAATCGCTTCATAGAATTGATGATATTGGAAATAATATTAAAGAACAGTTGCAAAAAAATTCAAAAAAATATTTGGCTTTTTCACTTGCACTTGATGAAATCACTTATATCACTGATACTGCTCAGCTTCTAATATTTATTCGTGGTGTCACACAAGATTTTAATGTGGTTGAAGAGCTCTTATCATTTGAAAGTTTAAAGGGAACCACAAAAGGAATTGACATTTTTGAAGCCCTATGTAAAAAAAAATAAAATAAATATTAATTTGTTGTCTGGAATTTCTACTGATGGGGCTCCAAGTATGATGGGTTATAAATCAGGAATGGTTGCTCTTTTGAAAGAGAAAGCTTTTGCTTGTACCGGAAATGAAATTATTCATTATCACTGTATAATACACCAAGAAGATCTTGCCGGAACTGAGTTATAAAGGTAGTAAATTTTATTAAAAATAGAGCATTAAACCACCGACAATTTCAGTTATTTTTAAAAGAATCGGAAGCAGAATTTGGAGATGTGATTTATTTTTCATCTGTTAGGTGGCTTAGCACTCATTCTACTTTGAAAAGATTTTTTTTTCTGAGAAGAGAGATTCTAGCTTTTTTACTGAAAAGGGAATGCAGATTTCTGAATTATGTGATATTAACTGGTTATGCGATTTAGGGTTTTTAGTTGATATTACAGGTGTTCTTTATGATTTAAATTTAAAATTGCAGGGAAAGAGCAAATTTGCATCTATTTTGTATAAACATGTTAAAGCAACAGTGAGAAAATTAATATTGATAAAAAATTAACTTGAAGAAGGAAATTTATTTCATTTTCCAGCTTGTAAGATCCTTTCAGATGAGATTTATGAAGCTAAAACTATTTTAAAGTCAAAAAAGTATAGTGATACTTTTCAAATATTGCTAAACGAATTTGAAAGGCGTTTCCAAGATTTTAAAAGATATGAAAACGACTAATATGTGTTTGATGATCCTTTTTCTTTCGAACCTGCATCAGCAAGACCAAATATGCAATTAGAGTGGATTGATCTGCAAGAGAACAGTGAGTTAAAAAGATTTTACTTAGATAATGGGCTTAATGAGTTTTATAAAAAATTGGCAATCGAGAAAGAATATCCAGAAGTATTAAATCATGCTTATCGTATGGCTTCTTTATTCGGAAGCACATATATTTGCGAAAAAACATTTTCAATTTTGCACTTAAATAAATCGAAGACAAGATCTAAAATAAGTGACAGTCATTTGTTGTCTGTGATCCGAATTAACACAACATCGTTTGAGCCAAATTTTGATGATATAATATCAAATAAAAAGCAGTTGCATAAATCCAACTCAAATTTGCAGTAATTTTTATTAAAACGTTTAAAAATTAAAAATATTTTCTGTTGGTTATTTTAAAATAATATATGCAACTTATATTATAAATTACTATTTTTTATTTAAAAATTTTATGCCCAATGTCTTATTCCGTTTTGAAATCCGGTGTGTGGCCCGAAAATTATAATTTTGATTAATTCTTGAAGAATTTGGCCCTAAAGAGAAAAAGTTTGATAACCCCTGTCTTAGACTATTTATGTTAAGATATATAATATATTTGTAATGAAAAACCTATAATAATTCCTTTGGTGAATTAAGTCAAATAAATTTTAACTGCTACAACCACAATACCAACAGTTACCAACCGCACATTGCAAAAAGTCATACAAAATTCATTTTTCCTCGCATCTGAAAGTTTTCCAATGATTAAATGAAAGTTTGTTTTATAAGGGTCTCGTCCTCTACACTAAGCGATCTTGTACCTACTGATGCCCTTAGATATGAAAGAATGAGCTTCAGCTTGCTAAAGAAACGCTCACAGCAGTCCGTTAATACTGCAATTATTAAAATAATTTACAGAGCAATGTGTAAATTTGGAAAGATATCATCAACATAAGATACAATTTAAGAAATAAGATCCAAGACCCTTGATGGTAAAGCATCCATTCTCGTATTAAGTAGCTTTTACTGTCCCGAATTTCAATTGAATAGTTCTTTACCATCAACATCATTGTCATAAAAATTTTCTATATTAGATCAATTTGTGCAAAGACTATTCAGTTGTTTCTAAAGCATGCTGAATCCTATTATTCTGACGCCCGGTAAGCTTGCCTCCCTTAGCGATGCCAATGTTTTGCGTTTCGACTTTAACATCGAAATAAATATATATTTACATTTTTACTTGAAATCTTTATTTAGCAAAATATATTAACAATAATATTAATAATAAAACATTGGGTGGAGTAAATTAAAAAAAAATTTGCATTCAATTGTATTATTATAATTTTATCCATTAAATATAAATTTTAAAAATTTTAAGTAATAAAAAAGGTTTTAACATAAATTAAATATTTATTAATTAATTTATTTATTTTCACTAAATTTATTAAATTATTTGAACAGTCATATGTGAGGCTGGCGTAGAAATTTGTAATTGGTAATTTTTTTATTAACAAGACTCTCAAAATTTCCCAGTTCTGGTGTTCAATAGATCAGAGCTCCGCAACCTTTTCTCACCCGCGGCACACCACAAACAAAAATTTTTTAAAATTTACGTGATAAGAAATGCACAAACAGAAAGTGTATTTTTTTTTATTTGATAAATTTATTATCGCCGTTAACAACTATTTTTTATTTATAACTATAACTAAAATACATCATAAACAATCACTAATGAGATACCTGTGCTTGTTTTAAGGAACATAATAGTTTTATATTGGGCTCAATATTTGAAAGAGCAACTCGAAGTTCTTGGTCAAGGCCCTTCAAGCACGACCGCTTATCATTTTTTATTAAAACTAGAGTTGAAAAATTTATTGTTCTTAAAAATAAATTTCTCTAAAATTTCTTGTATTTATTGTTCAGGCTGTAAAATTTGGTAGCACAATATAAGACAATAAATTTAAATGTGAACAACCTGAAATGTAATTTTTTTAAACCATGTTTATTGACCGAATATTTTGTCAACAACGCAATTGTTTGTAAACAAGATAGATATAAGCATAACGCACGTGTCCGTCATAAACCCTATATTTTTTCTCGGGTAGGCATTGCGCCGCGGCACACCTAGCATCACCTCGCGGCACACGGGTTGCGGAGCTCTGCAATAGATGATCCTTTAAATATTTTTTCACTAATGTCTTACACAATTTCCAAATTTTTCGGAAAATAAAAAATCTATTGTAATGATTCTATAGTAATAATAATAAGTCTAACAATACTAATAGATCAAAAGGTTACCGGAGTATTATAAAAAAATTATAAACAATAATTGAAAATGTTTGACTCATTTTTCATGCATCATACAACAGAAGCCATTAAACATAATGATCATATAAAATAGTAAAATTTATATAATATCAAATGCAATATCAAATGCAATCAAGAAAATTATTATCATTGGTATTCCAAAGGAATTTTTATTTTAATTTTTTAGTTTTTAAAATTTAACAAATATAGCGCGAGATAACCAAAGAATGCGTTGCATCGGGTCTCCATACGCGACGAGCACCAAAATTACCTTGCGGAACACTTTAATGATGTAAAAATTTGCTTCCATGAAAGCAAGAAAAATAAATTGATCATTATTACTTTTTTATTAATAATATATTATTATATGTGTACTATTTATATTTAAATATAAAATGTAATACATAATATTGCTTACAGGCATTCAGTTTTTTTCTTATTAATCATACTTCGGCACAGCATTTTTCAAGTATATATATATATATATATATATATATATATATATATATATATATATATATATATATATATATATATATATATATATATATATATATATAGTTTGCTTTTCGTTAATGGTCTTTCATGTATTTATTACCTAATCTTACTATAGCGATAGCATTTATTATGAAAAACCTTAATTTAAATTAATTTGGAGTTTTAATTTCGTATTCTTTCATTAAAGTTTTATCAAATATTTTATAAACAAGAAAAATAATCAAACAAATTTTGAATTTTTAATAATAATAAAAATAATTTTTTAAATGAGAGTGGCTAAATTTGTGATATTTAAAGTTTAGAATGTAAAGTTAGGGTGTCAAAGACTAAAAGAGAAAACAAAATGCATGAAGTTTCACTATTTATATTCATACATGCATTTTAATAGTGCTTTGGTTTTTTGAAAATAAGTTAGTCGGATATATTACATCATCACATATAAAGGATTACACCATCGTTTAAGATTAAGGAAAGGTAGACCCTATCCCTACAGAGAAACTGGAATACTGATAAATTGACTTGATTGCTTTGACATATGCCAGTAAAATCATAACTCAACAACATAGAATAGGGTAATATGATACCTGTACATCTTTATTAAAACACTAGAAATTTATTCAAAAGATAAAAATAACCAATTTATACATTAAAAAATAACTGAAAACGAATATTGAACAAACCTTTCTCTATTGTAAAAATTATTTTAAAGTCTTACTTTAACAATACTACGAAACTCGAAAAATGCTCTTTCGAATATAGCAGAATTTTTCAAGTCGAGAATATCGGCAACTTTTTGGTAGAAATGCTTGGTAGCCATTTGAAACCGATTGTCGATTTCCGTAACCATAGAATTAAGAGTTCTTGTAGAAGCACCTCCAATTTTTGCTACATCGGATAAAGATCGAAAATGTTCAGAAGATTGTAACAATTCCACGCAGTCATTACATCTATTTAAAAATTAATTAAAAGTACCCAGTCTAAAGGAATTTTGAATGCATTGAAATAATTTAACGTTGTCTATATATTATTTGGGATGATCCTATCGTTTGTTAAATTTTTTTGTTTAATTTTTAAATTTAAATTAAAAATTAAAATTTTTAAATTTAAATTGAACTTTATTTAAATATTTAAATATTTATTTAACTTTATATAAATATAAATATAACAACTAAATGAAAATAAGAATATAAAAATTTAATCATTTAAAAATTTTTATTTTTTAAAAAGAAACGCACAAAATTGTAATTATTCTTATACAAGTTTTCTTTTAAATTAAAGTTTAAAAAATAATGTTCAATTTAAATTTATATATATATCAATGTTATATAACATTCTTTGTTGGCGATTTTCAATTATAAAAACTTTGCCTCCTTTCTTTGAATATTATTATTACTATTATTACCATTACCATTATTATTATTATTATTATTATTATTATTATTATTATTATTATTATTATTATTATTATTATTATTATTATTATTATTATTATTATTATTATTATTATTATTGTCATCATCATTATTATTATTGTTATGATGTCTTTTTAAAATTGAATTATACCTTTGAATGAAACGATTGAGACTATCAAAGCAAGGAGAATTTCTTGCTGGCCATAAACTTATTAGACAAATTTCATCAATTACATCTTCCTCTGCATCATTGGGGTTAGCATCAGATTTCAGCCGATATGGAGATTTGAATGCATGAGGACCATAAACCTTTGTTCGCCACATTTCGCCTTTATTAGCATGTCGACTATAAATACAATTAATTGTAAATAAAACGTAGACGGAAATATATTTTGATCGAATCAAGTGGCAAATGTGAATGTCATGAAATATTCAAGTGTGATAATTAAGTGAATTAAATTCATTTTTTAAATAATAAAGTATTTTTGCGAAGAATAAATAAAAACTTAATGATGCAGTTCGCTTTATACTTATCAGAAGAAGATTTAACTTTATTCATAAGTCGTTTCCAAAAAATAAATTAAAATAAAAACAATCTATGTGGAGAATTAACTTAATATAAATAATATTCCGAGCAATGTATTAATGCAATTTCAATATACCACAAACATATGAATATATAATAATATTCTTACAATACTTAAAATTCTGGTGCATACAAATGCCAATTATTTAATAGTAATTGCAACAAAATAAAACCACTTAATCTTCATTTCTTTGCAGATTATAAATCAATATTTTATTTTATATTTAACATGAATTTTCGATCAGAATCTATAAAATAAAGTCTAGAATCTAGATATGATAATTAGTATAGAAGATTTATTTGTATATATGATAATATTTGAATGTACATTTGAATTTCGTATTTCAAAACTAATACGATACTAGTTTTTTGAAATAAATTATTAGTTACTTTTATTTATTTATGTAAGCAATATCGGTTTTTGTAAGTGTAAAACCTATGTTATTAATTTTTTTTAATTTTGAAGAACTTTAAGGATCTTAAAAGGTTGTGCAATAGAACACAAAGTACAGCACAAAGGTTGGAACTGAATATTGGTGAAACTGCTTCCTTTTATCTTATGCATTTTATCAACAGAATCAGTGGCGGAACTTCAAAATTTGGGCCTCCCCCCGCGCAAAGTAAAATATTTCCACTTAAATTTTTCGGTTAAAGTTTAATACATAGTTATTCACAGCAGCCGCTATTCAATGATAGTTTTATGTTTGTAGGCAAATATAACTGCGGGAAAAAAGTTTCAGAAAATGATTGTAAATATTTTTTTAGTAATAACTTTGGGCCCCCTATAGCTGGTGGGCGCCCGCAACGCAGGGTCCTGCGTCCACTAGTTACGCTACTGAACAAAATAAGTCCTTGTTCTTGCTGCTAAACTTATTTTGAATGTTGATGGTAACAATTTCATGTAGCTATTGGACTTTCAAAACAAAGAGCTCACGCTAAATCAGAAATAATAGTTAAAATCAAAATTCTCTCTGATCTGAAAAGGTCAAATGAGAAAGAATGATCACAATGACAGTCGAAAAGTTAGCTGAAATTCTTGAACTGATTGATCTCGGTTTGAAGATTTTAATAGAAATTGATTCCATTGAAAATCAAGATCCAACTGTTAAACCAATTGTTAAAAAGAAATTTTCCTGGGGAAAATAAAAACGGATCTACCAAACGACAATGTTGAAATTCTCTACTAACTAAAAATGTTGTTAAATTTATTTTACTTAATCTTTGCAATAAAAGTCAAATAATTTTTTTTACAATTGTTGCATTTTTATTGGTCAAACGTTTATTGATCATTGACCAATTACAATACTTAATATGCATATATAACTATTCAATAATCCAATGAGATTCTTAATCGTATAAATAACGTGCATTTATCAAATTAATGCATGCGACAAACATTTACCTGAAATCTCAACTCGGACTGAAATTTCAATAAGAAATTAATTAAAAACATTATTCAAAAACCAAAGTGAATAAAATTCTCACATTAAATCTGCATTTTCCACTTCATGCTTTTGATTGATCTCGTCAACCATATCCCGAGTATCTAAATAAGTTCCACGGAATTTAGCGCAAATTTTCAAAGCATTTTTGAAATTTATTAAATTCTGAAAATGATAGATTTTATATATTAGAATAAATTAGAAATACTTCTTTTGCATCTTTATGCCGATAGTTCCCAAGAACTGAATATACCTTTTCAATTACTTTATTGGTAAAGATTTTTAGAAATCTATAAATATTTTCCTCTAAGTGATAGTATCTAAAAAGTTAAAACAATTACGAAATAATAAGTATAAAATTTTTGTATTTGCTTGTCAAACTTAAAAGCATTACAAATCAATATATTAAAATACTATAGCTTTAACCTAACAAAAATCATATGATATACTGAAACAATTTATAATAACAGTTATCATTAGAAGGTTGGTTTGCAATTTAGCTATACCGATATGTGCCTAGAAAACCACAATGTCGTTGAGAATAGTGTCGAACACATCGGCACTGTTGCTTAGAACACGTTTGGGCCACATAAACTCACATAATCACATAAATCACAGATAGCCTTAATAAATTCATGTTCAATTATGTTCAATAATGTCATCAATAATGTATTCTCTCATTTTTTATATTGTCATTTTAATTGTATTTTATAATTTAATTTTTGGGGGTAAGATAACACTGAAGTACCAAATATTCTCCATAAGATTGTAAACCATATTTTTTGTATGGGATTTCTCTCAATATTATTTTAAAGCAGCTTTTTGACGAAAATTTCAACATTATGAGCGTAATTTAAATAAAAAATAATTAAATCTACTAAAAAAATTAATTTTTATTATATTTTTAATTCATTACATTGACAAATATATATTATTATTTATTTAAACGCTCAGCTAAAATATTAATGTGAATCAATAAATAATTATGAAAGATTATTTGTAATGCTGATAGCATGCCCCCCCCCTGAATTTCCCAAACCATTCTATTTTTCGATTAATTTAAACACATTTTAATAAATGCGCTCAAACAATGTTGGAAAAACGCAAGAAAAAAATTTAATTTAAAGAGGGTTCCTGTTTTTTTATTGTTATTAATTATATCTGGAAATCAATGATTTCAAATCATCTTATTTGTATAAAAATATTTCAAACGTTCTGGTTTTAAAAAAGTGTTCTATTTTGTAAATAAACGAAAAAAAAGTCCTATTTTGTATAATGTCCCAAATATTTATTATACACATGGATTTTTTTTCAACTCTCTTCCCCCCTTGAAAAATTGTCTACTTGGTTAAAAAGATATTTTTGCCCTCCTCCCTTGGAAAAATTCCTGCGGATGCCCATGGCTGACAGTTTATTTCATTGAAAGGTTATTTAAATTATTATATTACTTGTTAAATTTCCATAGTAAAAACATTAATCTCAATAGAGCGGGAATGAGAGAAACTATCTTTTCCGTTTTTTCAGCTGCGTCAAATTTTTGGAACCATTCAGCGATCGGGTTTAAATACTTCAGCATGTCTTTTGTATAGAGTTTTTCCTCACTTATTTCTATGATGAGATTGACAAAAGAATGGTAGTATTGAGAATCCACCCGTTCCAAGTTCGATAGAATTTCTTTCGTAATTGGTAAGTGCAATTGTTTCTGAACATTGACTACTGTTTCCAAGTGTGACTGCCACAATCCGATTTCAGAAAGAGGAGTGCTAGTTTCGTCATTTTGTTTCTTGATTATATTCTCTCTCATGAGTATTATCTATAATAATAAAAATTAATAATAATAAATTAATTAATTAATACAATTAATTTAACCTTTATTTGCTTACACCAATTAATAACTGTAGTTTCAAGAACATGCAAAACTGTCGCTTTTCGCTTATCAATATTTAAAACATCTTGCAGCACTTCAAGATTTGGTTGAAAGAGAATTATTTGATCTTTACTAAATCCATCGGCAACTTGCAAATTTGCGATCAATCTATGCACAATATCAAGCATCTTTTCCGAGAAATTCGGATTGACCTCATTGTGATCTTGTATCGATGGAATCTTTCCTGTTTCTATTGAATTCCAGCATGCCAGTGGGAGAAATACATCTCGCATTATCGTTTCGGAAAATTCGATTATATTTTCATTTATATCTATTGTTGCGATTTCGCGTTCTAATAGGAATAAATATCGATATTTGAGCTATTAGCCAATCAAAAATATTGAATTTTCGCTTAGACAAAAAATAATTAAAGCGCCTCATTGCTTATATATTTATTTATTCAAGAAAATTAAACTATCTCGCTTACATTTTCTAGAAATTAATAGAAATTTGAAATATTATGCCGTTCATTTAAAAAAAATTGATATTTTTTAATTGCGTTTTAGATTGTGATTTTAAATTTCTATTGGCTTTTTTTTAAAAATATTTCAATTTCAAAATAAAGTGGTAAAACACGATGAAATTTAGTTAAGCATCCAGTCTGTATAAATATATAAATATATAAATATTGAACAGTAATTGGGCAACAGTAATTATTAACTATTAGTAACTATTATGGATATTTACTAATGTTAACGCGTTCTCTTTCTACATGAAGAAAACTCTTCGTCACTGAAAGACAGGTATCACATTTTTGCAAAATACTAACTAAATATTTTTCTAATTCAAGACTATACTGTTTTTGTATTAAAATATGTGAAATTATGTTTTACATTGGAGGCCATCCGTAAAGTACGTCACGCTATTTTTGACCATTTTGAACCCACCCTCTTCCCAATGTCACAAATAGGGTTGCCACCTCTCTGGATTTCAGTGAGTTATCTCCGGGCTCCGGGTTCTTGTCTCCGGGCAAGACCCAGATCTGAGCTGGCAACCCTAGTCACAAGCTGTAAACAGTCAAATAATAAAAAAATAATAAAAAAGTTTTGTTGCTACACAAGTGCTGGACTAGCCCACCGGGATACCGGTAATATCCCCGTAGGCCTACTGGCCCACAAATATAGTCAAGTTTTTTATTTTTTTTAATGAAATTAAATTAAATTTTTACAATTGTTACTTCTTTCTATATCTAATTAACTCAATGGTTGATTAACGAGACAACAAAATAAACATGCAGATGACGTATGTAGAAGCGTTGAATCGTAAATGAGAGTCGTTTGTTGCAGTACCACATAATACATAAGTCTCACTCAAAAAAATCTGGCGTGTGGATGTTTTTCAAAATATGTGGCAGCACTGGTTACATGGCAGTTATGGTATCACAGCTCATTCAAGTTTCAACGGTAGAGTGGAGATATATTATTGTAAATCGTTTATCCTTGAACTCTTCTGAGTTCTCTGACTAAGAAAACGTATTTTATAATCTGATTAGGTCCTATTCAACTATTTTCAAGGTTTGTACATATTCGTTTTTTACTTGTTACGGTGGCCGGCCCTCGATTTATAGGTCCCTACACGCTCAAGTGTTAATTAGATTTAATTTACGCGAACTAAAATCAATAATATTTCAAATCATTGCGATTTATATCAGAACATTTAAACATAAACACAGCAATTCTCTTTATCTAATTATCAGAACAAACTGTATCAATTTTTTAAGTATTCAGTGACCAACAGAATTTTGATCTCATTCTTGTTTAGTTTATATGCATAGGTATTGGATCGGAATGTCCAGATTATTTGCTCAGTGCTGATTTAAAATAAAATACTTAATTATTATTCTTTATTTATTATTTGTGGGCTAAAAATCATTAATCAATTAATAAATAAAATATAGTAATATACCATACTCTTTATCCAGAATGTTAGCAAAACGAAAAACTGGTTGAGATAAGATAAAAATTAAAAAACAAAATCTTAGAAAATTGAAGCAGAAAAATGTTACAAATTATCAGACATGTTTGGAATTCAAAGTTCTAAAGATACTTTGGAAGCCTTGCCAAGTACTTCCCAAAGTCATGATACTAATCAAACATTTTCAACTCTTGTATTGTCACAATCACAATTAATTGATAATCAGGGAACTGGATACAATCCAGATATACAACAAGAAGATCAAAGAGTGCAAGAAGTTCCTTTTGAAGAAATACAAATCAAACAGATATATCAAGAAAAATATAACAGTGATGAAATGGAAAAAAAGGTGTAGAGACAATTACATACCTTCTTAAACCGACAAATGAAAATTTAACTCAGTTTTTGAAATTTTATCCCATTCAATTATCCCATGCAATTATTAAAAACTCGTTTTTTATTATTTAATTAATTAATAATAAAAATAATAATTTAATAATAATTTTATTAATTTTGAAATTTTCTTAAATTTAATATTGTGGGCTTACGTCACTGATATTTCCCGGGCGTAAATGTGTTTCCAGTCCAGCTCTATTCTACAGTAT
Organism: Schmidtea polychroa; assembly: GCA_959609185.1. Classification (NCBI taxonomy): domain Eukaryota; kingdom Metazoa; phylum Platyhelminthes; order Tricladida; family Dugesiidae; genus Schmidtea; species Schmidtea polychroa. The sequence goes on along the minus strand of CAUHTR010000416.1, from coordinate 79,887 downwards.
GACCTTCATTACTACAGTGTCCTGTCCATTCGTTCACCATACAAATACGCTACAGTAAATTAAAACTACATTAAAACATTACTAAAATTATTTTGCCCCCCACCCTAGGAAATTTTCTGGGGGTACCCATGGTCCCTCATTAGTTAAACCTCTCTACATATCTTAGGAATTACGAGTCATATATAATAGGAATGCAGTTGCTTTGGATTTAAAAATTTCACCGAGAAATAATAAAAATCAGATATTTCAAATGCAATATTCCAATATATTGAATCTATAATTTTTAAATTTCAAATTTATGAACATTGCTTATAAATATTTCTATTGATCATTAATAATTGATGCAAAATCAACCAATAAGAAGAGGTGAAAGTTTTTTTTGTCAAATCTATAAAAAGTTTAAATTAAAAGTAAAATTATAGTTGTTATTTCAAAATTTTATTTAAAATTCAATTTAATATTTCTCCTTTAACTATCAAATTAAATATATTGTTGCATAACACATATATATATATACATATATAAAGAATAAAATTTACCAATGTTATCCATTGTCAGTTTCACTGAGGTTAATTTGCAAAATAAAATTCCCTTTCCTTTAAATAATGATGGACTTTCAGTGGACAATGTTAATTGATAATCGTTGTTGTGATAGACAAATAGCTGCTGGCAGTGAGAAACATTTAAAAAATACCTTAATTTCCTCCTAAATTGAAATTGTAAAATATTTATTCATTAACAGAAGCAATCACTCACATTTGATGATCATTTTTGAAAACTGATTTCAATTCATCAATTTTTATCTTTAAGGAATGTTGAATTCTATTTTCAATCCAAGAAATTCGTAAGTCCACATCCATAAATGTCTTCAAGTATAATATTGATTTGTAATAATAATTGAGTAATAATAATAATAATTATCAATAATTTTTATTGGTTTGTATCAATTAAATTTATGTTACTATAGCGATTGGTTTTTAAACAAAGTTTTTTAAATACTTTATTCGTGTATGTTAATTTGTTTATTTTCTAATTTGTTTAATTATAAAGAATTTCGTAGTCTTCGAATTTTTTAAGGACTATGTAAGATAAAGTGACCAGATATTTTTTATAGGAATACTACTAAATACTAATCATGTTTAAATCAAAACCGCATAATCCTGGACATCTGGTTACTTTATATTAGACCGCTGCATGAATACAAAATAATAATGTGTGCATTAAGGCAACGGTTTCCAACCTTTATATATATAAACACGTTTTAAACAATAATAACGTTAATACAAAAAAAATTAAACCTATAATTAACAGAATAAAAATTTATAATTTTTATAATTTCCATACCAAAATAAATAACGAAATACAAAATATGCTTTATTATCGTTAAATATATACCCACATAACAGAACAAACCTACCCCTGGTTAAACTACATCTAACACATCAAAATTTAATGTGAAGGTTGTTGCTGTCTATTGGCACAAAGTTTATCAAATCTTGGGAGTAATGTGGAGATTGGCACTCGTAAATCTTTTTCGACTATTAACCTGGCTCGATATTTGGTTTTCATTGTAGCCATTGCCGAAAAGCCCGTTTCGCATAAATAAGACGTTACAAATAGTAGAAGCACTTGCAATATAAAGATTCATACTCTCCACTAAGATTCATCCAAAATTGAATTATCTTTTCATTTTGAAACTTTTGTTTTAGTAGACTATCGCATGATAATTCTATCAATTTTTCTCTTTCGATTGTTGACAGCTCAAATTCGTCTTCTTCATTGTTGATAAATGGATTTTGAACCCACAAAAACTTTGAGAAATCAAGGTCTCTGAAATAATTTGTAAAATGCACCACCAAACCATCCAAGTGTTCAATAAAAAGATTTTTGCTTGATTCTATATTGGCCGTGGTCCCGAAATCTTTTGAAAGTGAAAACATATCTAACTCATTCTTTTGTAAATTTGATTTCCATAACTTCAGCTTTTTAATGAAAGCTTTTACTTTGTCTTTTTGAACAAGTGGATGCATTTGTGATCCCTGCATTGATTTATTCAAACCGCTCAATTTTCCAAAAATTTCAACCAAATAGGCAAGTTTCACAACAAAGTTATCGTTCGTCCACAAATGTGCCTCTTCATGATGGTTGTCTTCGAGAAAGATTGTTATTTCTTCTTTGAGTTCAAACACCCTTTGAATGACTTTTGCACGAGATAGTCAGCGAACTTCACAATAATACAGAAGTGAAATATAATTAGCTTCCATATCAATACACAGTTTTGCAAACAGCCTAGCTCTCAAGGGACTGTTCTTAATGTAGTTTATAATTTTTAAAACTTTTGTGAAAATGTTGTTCAGTTCTTCGCTCATATTTTTTAACACGAGCTGCTCTGTGAAGCATGTGGTGCTTTTTTTCACCAATGCTTGAAGACCTGCTTTGTGTCCGGACATTGAGTGAGCTCCGTCAGTATACAGTCCAATGCAATTATTCCATGATATGTTGTTTTCTTCAAAAAAACCGTCTATTACAACGGTGGGCAAATGCGGCTCTTAGAGCCGCATGCGGCTCTTCGTTGAGTAAACTGCGGCTCATTGATAATTGAATTTTTGATAATTGAATTTGAAAATTGAATTCGATTTTTTTATTTTGAAATTTTTTCAACTGAATTTTTAAAAAAAAATTTTTTGTTGCAATTGTATTTTCATGGTTAGTTCATTTTTACCTGTGTCACAAAATAGGTGTAAACAGAATTAAAATTTATAGTGTCATTCGATGGCGGTATTTAGAATCAAAATTTAATATTTCCTTATTACATTCTACCTTGTTTGATTCTTTTTATAAGCAATATTTAAATAATACATGTCTCACTACACTATATACCAGGGGTGGGCAAGTGCGGCTCTTTGATGAGCCATGTGGCTCTCTAGGACCTCATGCGTGCCCACCCCTGGTCTATTATATTAAAAATTTGAATGGATGTGGTCTTTCCAGGAATGGGTTTGCAAAATAATATATCTTCTAATATATCATTTTCCGCAACATATCGAACATATGCAATCAAATGGGCATCTTTAGTTATATCAGTTTCCTCGTCTACTTGAATTGCGAATATCGAAGTATGCAGCCGAGAAACTAATTGATCTCTGATATCTTCAGAAATATCATTGATTCTTTATCCAACTGTATTATCAGCTAGCGGAATTTGTTGCAACTGTTTTGCATACGATTCGCCGAACATTATTTGAACCATATCAACAGCTGCTGGTAAAATTAGGGTTTTTCCTATTGTATGTGGTTTCTTACATTTCGCAATTCGGTATGAGACATGGTACGAAGCCAATAATGCATTTGGTGTGACTGTAACTATTTTTTTGAACGTTTCTTTTTGAATATTTATCTCGGCAATTTTCTTTGAAAAAATTCTATGGACTTGTTATCATATTCAGGGTGTAGAATTTCATGGTGCCGTTTTAATTTTACTGATTTCATACTATATGAAGCCAAGACATTCAAACACAACAAACACATTGGTTTTTCCGAGCCATCTATAACAACACTTGTAAATCCTAATGATAAATATGATGAACAGTATTGTCTTTTCTTGGAAGTTTTACCTCCTTCTTTTCTCATATTATTCCTACTTGTATCAGCATCATTATCTTCATTATTGTCGACTTTTCTCTTGTACCTACTCAAAAATGTATCCATTCGTCTAAAAATATTTTATTGATATATAATTTAAAATATATAATTTATAATATATAATTTAAAATAAATAATAATTAAATATAAATATGAAAATATACTAACGATTAGCAATTAAAATTACTTCACTAAAATTTATTTTATTCAAAAAACTGCGCTTTTCGTAATATTGAAACAAAATATCTTCGAGGCTTTTTATGCTGGCTTAATTTATTTTAATATTTTAAACTTACTTTAATTTATTAATTTAAATATTTATATAAAAATTTATGTAATCAGATAAATACAATTTAAATGTTTATTAGCAATGTTCCGTTTTAACTTAAACGTGAATTCTACCCTTTCAGTAGATATTATAGTATGAAAATCATTTTTTTACCCAAAAATTTTGGCGCCTCTCGGGTTGGAAACCACTGCATTAAGGATTACTATGACAAGAAAACTATTTTTATTTCTTCACTAAAAGAGTGAATAAATTACTTAACCCAGCTGATCATATTGTACACAATGTACATTATTCTATTATACAACTAGATATTTTATGGATAAAAAGTCGAAAATAAAAGAGATATTTTCTTTAATGTTAAAAGTGTTACAAGTCTAATGTGGGACACTATCCAGGACAGTTTTTAGTAAGGGGTAGACAACTTTAATCCGTGACGACTGGTCATTTTAATGTAAGACAATACTGCTTCGAGAAAATCATAAAACGATTAGTATCAACTAGTAATTTTCAAGCAATTAAAGAACCCTTTTAGTATATCTATAATACTGATAGACAGCGCTGAAAAGTTGTATGACATGGACAAATTTTAATTTTTATCATTATGTTGGGCAAGAATTGGCAATTTGGAAATTTTTTGGAATGTATTGAAAAAAATATCCAATCACAGAAAGTTTATTTAAAATTTATGATAACAGGGTAATTAAAACAAAATAAAATAAGAAACATAAAATTTAAGAAATGTAACAGGTTGCAAGGACTTGGGGAAATGAATAAGATCAATAAAGATATCATAGTCTAGTAAAGTCCACATTTTTAATTCTGTGATAGAATAAAAAATAAAAATTAGAAAATAATTATGGATGATTAAGCGTCCGAAAGAGGCATAAATAATTCAGCCATGTTCAATATAAAATATGAAAGCATTTAATAAAATATAATAGTATTGTAATTTACTAACAAAAATACCATAAATAATAAATTATTTAAATAAAAGAAAACTATGTTTGTTTAATAAAATTAATTTAATCAGAAGGCCTGGTAAAAATTGTTACTTAAATTGTAAATTCCAAAAAACATTTGACAATAAGCACTAATGTCTCAAAACATAAGTGTACGTACAGTTTCTGAGAAATTGGTGTTCCAAATCAGAAAATGGATAGAAAACCAGCGGATGCAATCAAGAAATCTCTAACCTGGTTGGTGAAATTGTAAGGTCCCCTTATCAGTCAATACATGCAGACTTAAAATTATGATATAAAGACGCTACAAAGCAGTTCAAAGCTGACCGGTACCTAAGTTTTGTAAAATTGTAATTTAAGTAGACCTATGTCTGTTAGAAATTTTGTGAATAAGTATAATGTTGGGCTAAAATGTATTGGCACACAACATGCATACTTAAGATGTACTTAAAATAAAAATAACAGAAAACACAGTACACAAAAGTACAATATCAAAATTTAAAGAAAAATCAAACAAAAGCAAGAAGTGCGGCATAAAATCTACTCAAACACAACATGAACACAGAATAATAGTAAATAAGTTCGAATTAAAGGCGATAAAGGAAGAATAAGAACGAAAATTGGATAGATTCCCCATAAAGTACCAACAAAAAGTAAGTTAAGAACAAGTTTGCAGTAAAGATTGAGTAAAAACCCAAAACAACATATCCAAATGGTGAAATCGAGCAAGGCCACCAAAACACCTAACAAAAGCAAACACAAAAAAGAAAACTTATCTACAACCTAGAGTGGCGGTTGACTACGCGGTGTATACAGCGTTGTGTATCCGCTTAAAAATACTCCGTAGTGACCAACTTAGTTGATGAAACTGCGTTTGGTGTTAATCTGAATATTTTGGTTCCGCTGTAGCTGCGACTCATATATAACACTAAGTCCATCGTATCGTATCAAGTCGTTCGGGAAATCGAACGTTTAATAATTAATCTACAAATAATGCAAGCAATTACTACAGACCCCTTGAATCTTTCGATTAACTCATCAGTTTGTGGGTGATGTGGTGATCTGTTAAGTTTCAAAATACAAAAATAATCATTGATGCTTTTAGCAAATTGCTCATAAAGTCTGCTACTCTGTCTGTCAATAGTTTAGTAGGTATTCCATACCTAAAAACCATCTGTTCGACGAAAATCCTGGCCAAAGTGTCTGAATTATGATTTGGAATCGGATATGCTTCTGGCCATTTTGTCAGATAGTTGCAGAAAACTAGAATATATTTATTTCCGCTTTTTGACTCTTTGAAAGATCTTAACACATCCATCGCCGTCATTTCCATAAGTGAGGATGGGACCGGCATAAGTTTCATTGGTACATGAGGTTTCTTACCCGTGTTTTTCTGAGTGATACGGACCTTACATGCCTGACACCATTGTTTCACATTCGCTTGCAGTGAAGGCCAGAAATACTTTTGCTTCAATCTAGATAACGTTTTCCTTGAGGACAAGTGACCTCCAAGTGCTCCATCATTATATTGTAACATAAGTGCTTCTCTATATTTCTTAAGCACCATTATAACGTCTTCGCGTGCGTCTACTTATTTAACCAATCCTTCTTCAAGGAAAGATTTCTCACGATTTTTCTCCCAAAATTTTTAAATTCTGTTTGTATATACTTGGCTTCTAAAGTTTGTCAGATTGTGTTGATTTCCTCATCTGATTTCTGCGCTTCCATTTTATTTGCTACTCGGTTAACTTCTCTAATCTTTCTTAGCTACCACTATCATGGGTGATTGATATTGTGATTTGTTATGTCTGATGATACCATGCTTTAGCATTAATTTCACTTGTTTATCCACTTGCTCTTCAAGACTGAAAGGTATTCGGTATGGTCTCAATTTTATTGGTTTTGGATCTGTGAGCCCAATTTCATGTTCTAGCAGATTCGTCTTTCCCAAATCATATTCGTGCTTTGCGAATACTTGATCATATTTTCTCAATAATCGATTTACTTGGATATTTTCATTCAACGTGACAGCTTTACTATTGGCTGTTGGAGCTTCATAATACTCTATGTCTGGTTCTCTTTGCTCCTTTTGTACTAATTGGATTGAACCCTGTTTTGTGACCGTTGATCCATCTGGTTGAGATACCTTTCCTACTCTAGTATCTCTATAGAATTTTAATGGTTCAATGTCTAAATTATCTACCCGATTAGGTATTCTTCCATTTTCAACTTTCTCCACACTGTACGTGACAGGTACATTATACTTTTCTTAGAAACTAGCATCTGATTCAAATAATACATCTCCGAAACACACGGTTTCTGCACTAGCGGGGATCATTATGGTGTGATCCATAAACGCTGTTTCGTTAGTATAAATTTTCCTCTTTCTACCAATTGATCGAACTAATAACCCTGTAGCACAATCAAAAACAACTCCTTTCAGTTTCTTCAAAACACCTATTCCTAATAAACATTCAGCTGGCAAATTGCGCATGACTATAACATCATGGTATAATTCTTGGTCACATAACTTTATTTGACATGATAACATTCCAATGATATTCAACTGAGCTTCGGTACCACATGTTAAGCGTACTCCTGGCATTTATAAGGATTCCAATTCCTTCTGGTTCAGCAGTTTATCCTCGATAATAAGGCTATCTGCTCTAGAATCTATGACTGCATTTACTGTATGTCGATTAACTATTATCTTTATAATTGGCTTTTTTGCTAAATCTGTCTATATATCTACCATAAATACCGTACCATGAGACATTCCTATGTTATTCGCTCTGTCTCTGTCGACATCAGACTGATTTGTATCAATGAATTGTGGATCATAAACTTTAAATTTCATATTTATTTATTCTGCTTTTATTTGTTCTAATTTCATTTACTCTAGAGGTTCCACTGGATAGTGTACCACACCTACCCTTTGTAGAGTTAACGAGGTAAATTTTTCCACTTCAGGAGCTGAATGTAAGGTTCTGGGACATCGTTTTAATTTAGGTGATATTATCCCCCACTTTATTTCTGAACCACCGTATTTACCTTCTGACAATTGACTTCCATCAAATATTCGTTTTAAGACCTCATAAGGTGGATGGTAATGTTTAAATGGAGCTCTATTCCGCTAAGAATTCGGTTTTTTGTTGTTGGTTCTTTTACACTCTTTGTCTACTCATATTTACTCGGATTTTGTATTGAAAATATCCTGAGACCTTAATTTACCATGCATTTATATTGAAGACTACCTTTTTCTCTTGAAAATCCCAGAACCAAGGACACCCCCTCACTATAGTTTGAATAAATCCATGCTTTTTTAATAATAGTCGGATTTTGTATTGAAAATCCCAGGACTAATGAGACCCACCCAAATAATACTGACTTATCCTTGGCTCTTTTATTGAAGACCACCTTTTTGTATTGAAAATATTCTGAGAGCTTAAATTACCATGGCTTTTTTAGTGTAGACCACCTTTTTCTATTGAAAATATCCTGAGACCTTAAATTTCCATGCTTTTTTTATTGAAGACCGCCTTTTTCTATTGAAAATCTCAGGATCATGGAGACCCCCTCACTATAGTCTGAATAAATCCATGGCTTTTTTAGTGTAAACCCATTTTTGTATTGAAAATCCCAGGACCAAGGAGACCCACCCAAATAATACTGACTTATCCTTGGCTTTTTTATTGAAGACCACCTTTTTGTATTGAAAATATTCTGAGACCATAATTTACCATGCTTTTTTATTGAAGACTACCTTTTTCTCTTGAAAATTCCAGGACCAAGGAGACCCCTCTCACTATAGTTTGAATAAATCCATGCTTTTTAGTGATAGTCGAATTTTGTATTGAAAACTACCTTTTTGTATTGAAAATCCCAGGACCAAGGAGACCCCTCACTATAGTCTGAATAAATCCATGCTTTTTTAGTGATAGTCGGATTTTGTATTGAAAATCCCAGGACCAATGAGACCCCTCACTATAGTCTGAAAAATCCATTCTTTTTAGTGTAAACCTCCTTTTTCTATTGAAAAATTTTTGTATTGAAAATCCCAGGACAATGGAGACCCTCTCACTATAGTCTGAATAATCTTTGGCTTTTTGTATTGAAAAAAAATTTTTGTAGTGAAAATCCCAGGACCCTGGAGACACTCTCACCATAGTCTGACTAAATCCATGCTTTTTTAGTGATAGTCGGATTTTGTATTGAAAACTACCTTTTTGTATTGAAAATCCCAGGACCAAGGAGACCCCTAACTATAGTCTGAAAAATCCATTCTTTTTTAGTGTAAACCACCTTTTCTATTGAAAATTTTTTGTATTAAAATTCCCAGGACCGTGGAGAACCCCAACTAGTCTGAAAAAAAATTTTTGTACTAAAAATCCCTGAAAGCAAAAAATGTGAGTTGCAACAATTGCGTAATCAATAGTTGCAACAATTTTTTACATTTGAATGCTTTTCACCCCTTTCTAACCATTTTTTGATAAATTCCTAATCATCATCTTGTTGACCATTAGCTAATCTCTACCTGTCCTGTTTTCTCAATTCGATTTCGACGATTTTACAATTTATTGATTTTTCTCGGATTTCCGGATTCTTGCCTTTCGCAATTGCTTTTGGTATTTTCTAATACCGCTTCCATCATACTTTCCTTTACTATCAATTCTGTGCATGATCACGCTTTTATTTGTCTTTTTTCTTCACATACTTTTATTTAAATTTGTAACTTAAATTTCATTGAAATTTATTTTAATTTACAGACCGCAACAATATTTAAAAACTTAATTTGGGATAAAATTATTTTCATAAAGGAATAAGGTGGCACCCTGAATTAGTTTGCAGAGTTGCTTGGTACTTCACAGCAAAAAGGTTGACGACCCCTGCATTAGAATATATGAGATATGCATAAATTATTGTCAGATAACAATTGCGCTCGAGTTAAACAAATTTAGTGCATTTGATAAATATTTGATTACTCCTTGATAAATCTTGATTGGCTAATTCATCGTGACTTATAAATTGTGAAAACCCAAGTTCAGATCCCCATTTACCATTGGGTTTACAAAAGGCTTTAGAATCTGGTTTATGTTTATATTGTATATCACCGCTGACATGAAGCAGTCGGGTGCGCTGATTGATTAATGATATATTGACAGAATGCTTGAATGGCCATTCCAAAATATCGTCATAATCGCCCTGCATCAAATGAAAGGACACAGATAAATGAGTGCCCTTGCCATCTCCATAACCATCAGGATACACACCCAAGCATATTTTATAACCATTTTTGTGAGAATAAAAATATTTGCTGTAAATTGATTCGTTGATTCCATTTTTTGCCTTTGCTATTTTATCTCTGATATTTTCTATCTTCCACACAAATTCTCCATTAAATATCTGATTTTGAATGGTTTCCATTTCCCCTATTCTCCTCTCAACATTTTGTATCGTATTATCTATTTTATTTGACATTTGCATTTTATCAGCTTTATCACTAATTGCAATCTGAAATATTCTCACGTGAAACAAATCAAAAATATCAATCAGATTTTCACTTTATTTTGTTCTACATTCAAATTGAGCACATCCAATTTATCGCTTATTTTACTCAGTCTCAGCCTGTCTTGATTGAATGATTTCATTTCTTGGGCATCTTCCTCGCGCTTTCTACACAAATCTGCCAATTTCATCTTAATGGTAATCAAATTAATTAAATTCAATATTGAAATTATTTGTTATTAACTCTATTAATTTCGGCGCCTAAAATCATTTTATCCACATTTTCTCTTATCAAAACATTTTCATCTTTCAAACAAATTATATTTGCATTCAACTCGTTAATTTTTACCGTCTCCTCATCAAATTCGCGTCGCAATTCAACAATTTCATCCTGAATTATTACAATTTATCCTCATCAACATTAACAATTTGATTTTACTTGTCTCCTTTCACAATTCAATTTCATTTCATTGATTTCCACTCGTAACAATTTATTTTCTTCTCTCAATTCATTATTACTTGCCTTCAACGAGCTCATCTCATTATTGAAATTTCCAACGAAATCCATCAATAATTTTGTGTGCATCAATATTTCAGATTGCAAATGATCTGCCATTTTATTACTGGAAATTTTGCATTTGTCACATCCAATATTGGAATACGGACATTGTGATGATTGATAATTGCATATCCGTATATGATCATCCATTTTACGTAATTCACTTTGAAATTCACATGAAAATTCTGGGCACTTCACTTTCAGCTTTGATATTTTGACATTCATTGGACGATCAATCATAATATTTTCACTCATACTAATCAATTCCAGTTTACAGTCTTCTGTGTCACCTGGACAATATCTTTTCTCTTCACATAAATACTCAGATATGCATATGAAGCAAAATCTGCACCCACATGGACCATTATGTGCATTGACCATTATTTTTTTACACAATAAACATAACAATTCATCCTCAATTTCACCAATTGTTTCATAATTAGAGATTTTCATAGATTCCAAAATATTTTCTAATTTGGAAGCCATTTTTCAGCAGTGTTAAAATTTGAATAATATTTTGTTTGATTTTTTATATTATAATTAAAATATTAATTTAAATTCACTATTAAAATTTACTGGAAAATAAATAATTGAAATAAACAATGGAAAAAATTTAAATATTTGTTTAGAATATTTAAACAAATAGTAATTTGATAAATTGTAAAAATTTGTTTTACTTTCTTAGAATTGCAAATAGATTCCGTGCTGAATCAAAATAATGAAATAGTGTGTCTTTTCTCACAATGTCAAGTTAAGTCGCAAATCAACACCATTGTTCAGATCTCTTCTTTACTCTGAGATTCTCGTTACTCGAAAATTCATCGGCCAAACCTTGAATTTCATTCTACAATTCTCGTTTTCATTTTTTAATTTGTACTCTGAGTAATGAAATGCGATTATTCTTCTCTTGATAGATAAATGCATCTATTTCTAGATAGTTTAATTTTTAGCTCTTTTCCATGACCAGCCGCAACAGCAGATGGGTTGTGATAACATATAACTGTGTTAGTGTGCCGACTAGATCAACACACATTTACTCTATATTGGGGGATGAATGTAAATCATTCTAAACAAACTGATTTTGTCGACCGCTATTCAGACTCCCCATGATTGTTCTCATATCATGACGCCCATGACTTACATCATGTTGGTAATGCACCATGAGAGCGGAATATAGTGAAGAAGGTGAGCCCCTGCTTAGGACTACTCCTCCACCATATTCTGACTTATCCTTTTTCTGACAGCCGATAGAAGGATTTATGTCTTATCTCGTTCCTCGAAGCTTTGATCTAAACTCTTCCTCTTTCTCTACAGTCACTCCATCTTGAGAGTCTATACACAACAAAAAGATATCAAATAAAGATTGAAAACTACTCCAATATTAATCCAAAACATTTTATTGCGTAGAAAACATACATCTGAACGGACAGAATTTCGCTAAGTCATTCGAACACGAAAAACACGAACAGACATGTAAGATCAATCGAAATGGTCTATTCAGTTTTTATATTTGCATCCGTAACTCATACATTGATTGATCATAAAGTGGACGGTGAGATTCCGACAAATATCTCATCTAAGTCGAAAAAATCAGTGGCACTCTTTTCCCAATAGGTGCTTGATGGTGGCATGACACGAAATTGGCCGGTTGGCGCGGTTGGCACTACCGGTTGTGTTTGAAGGGCTGCTCGAACACCTTCCGCAATCAGTTGTGCCTCTCGTTCTGCTTGTAATATTTTTCGCTTCTTATTCTGCTCGGATCGAGTTGGTTGGCGACGGTTGACCTTGGCGGGTTGTACTGGAAGAGAGACCGTGGTGGATGAGGTGATTGGCCTCGGGGCCACTTGGCTGACGTTGGTAATGTGGACCTCGGCGATTTTGGGAGCCATAAGAGTATCCACGCAGCTTTTACAAGATTTTCCCACGGTTAGACTAACTGCTTGAGGCTGATGATGCAGCAGAATGACGTTATCTTCTTCCGTGATAGGCACAGTCGCAATCTTTTTAGTGAGGGTCTCTTGCAACCTTCATCCCTTAGGCATGACGCATAAAATTCTTACGTCAACCGTGTAGCGCGCCAACAATACTTTACAAAATTAAAAATAGAAGTAGTGTCATAATAAAAGTTTATGTAAGTTTGTGGCGAAATTGTGGTTATAATGTAGCCACTTTCACTATAACAAATTCATTTTATCGACTCATACAGAGGTTTGTATTAATTTATTTTTCTACTTTAGCCATAATTTTAGTGAAAAACCTTTCCATTTTTTTTGTCAGTTATTTTAATAAAAGAATTATCAAAGCAACTTTACTTTTAAGCTTGTAATACTGTTTAAAAATCTTTCCTAATTTAATAATATTTATTTAGTCCCTAAATCTTTATAATAAAACAATTGTTTAACTACACCAAAAGATTCTATTTCTGAATAATTATTTAAATTAATAAAATTAAAACTTGTAAAATGAAATTTCGAATGAAGAGTAGGGATATTGGAACGATTCAGCATTTCTTAAGTACATGTAAATGAATCAAAATTTAATATTATTTTAAAAATATAGATATACTTCAAGGTATTGCATATTTAAGCAAAAATTTTGTTTTGCGCATTTCTAATAGTTATATGTATTGCATTATAAATGAACGAGTGTTCACAGGCTCAAGTCTCTTCTGGTGTCAAATCGATTATGTTAGTATTTATTGTGGTTAATTCTATGAATTTATAAGAAATAGAAAAGTCTATTTTTTGAAAATGCAATGGAAGGTTTAAATCAAGAAAATAATGAAATTCTTTTAGAAGTTGTATCAGATTATTTAATCAAGAGTCTCCGGCTGTGTGCAACTTGTCGAAGTGTGAAAATTAAATTAATGAAAAATAGAGTTAATGATCCATGTCTTTCTATAGAAATTGAACAAGTAATTATAATTTTTAAATAATTACTTATTAATTTATTGTTTAGAGTAGTGAAATAGATAAGACTCGCTTTGTAACCCACGAAGTTCCAGTAAGAATTGTTCCACTTCGTATTTGGAATGAATATATTATTCAACCTCAAATTGAATATGATGTGAGTTGTATTATTTATTTTCTCGTTTACTCCAATATTGAAAAAACACGTTGAAAAATCATTAAACTACAGCGAAATACAATTAAAGATGAAAAAATAGTTTTTGTAATAAAAATGCTTTTATTAGTCGTTTCAAAATAAAAAAATTGGAAAATTAAGAAACTTGCTTAAATTTTCCATAAATTCCTAAAAATTTTAATTAATTTATTATAAATGGTTATTTATTAATTATAATAAAAGAATTTTAGTTAACTCCGTGAAAAAAATTTCAAATCTTTTTTGAGGGCCTTAAAAATTTTTTTTAATTTAGTGAAAAATTTTGATGGCCCCCTTGAAAAATATTTTTTTATAATTTTTTTGAGGCACATGAAAAATTTTTTCATTCAATATTTCCAAAAAATTTTAATAATAAATATAATATTAATTAATTTTAATAATAATAAATTATTTACTAAAAATTAATATTAAAATTAAATATAATAAATTAAATATTTTTCAAAAATTTTTGGTAGAAAACGTCATTAAATATTTTTCACTTATTATTTCCAAAAAAAAATATTTAAAACACCAATGGTAAATTTTTAGCTAAACCATATGACAAAATTTTCACTAAAAACATTTTTCAAATTATTTTGAGGCTGCGTGGAAAAATTGTCCGCTCGCCTAAATTCAGTATTGAGTGAATTTATATTGTAACTTTGCGCTTCCTTAAAGACGGCTCAACACTGAATGGAATAGTACAGTATCGTTGCAGATATATTCTAAATGACAGATTATATTGTCTCATTGTCTGGTCTCTCAGGTTTGTGAATCTGTCTTAATTGTGAGGAGTGGTAAAATAAGAAATTTCAGTTGGTATTTTTCATATTTTATTTGGTTCCCTTTCCAACAATATTTTGGTGACCACTTTTGTACCATTTTATCCAAATCTCAATTCATTTTTAAATTGATAATAATTTAAATCATTTAATATTACAATTAATCAATAAATCAAGTCAATGTAAAATTTATTTTTAATATTTTTGTTTTATAATGATAATTACTATTAGGTTTTGAGTGGTGGATTATATGTGACCCCGAATGACCGTGTATCGTTAGTTTAAAAGGTTATCTGAAGGGGATCGAAGCATTTAAAGGAAAAATAATTTCTCCCGCTCAATACTAGGAGCTGGTATTAACGAAGACTCCTTGAAAAATATTCCTCTACACATGAATTAATAGAAAGTCAAATAAAATGAAGATTGGAAATTTATTATGAACTCATAATTCGACATCTTGATGAAAGATATGTTAGAAAAATAGTACAGATAGAAATTTGGAAAAAACCAAATCATTATTTAATAAAGTTACACGTGTATACTAAGCATATTCGATCTGACATAAAGATCCATTGATCCCGATCTCTACAGTAAGAACATAGTCCAGAACTAACAGTCAAATAAGTTTAGTTTTTTGAGATGTATAAAGCATTTTTACAAGGATATTGATTCTGAATTTTGCTTTGAAATCGTTTGTGTACCGATTTAAATTAACTATATGAAATGAAGCATGTATTTTTTCGAGTAAAGTATGAGAAATGTAGATTAATTTTCCCGTTATTTTCATTTCTTTCTACGTAAACTTCATAAATTCTAATTTCCCAATTTCTTTTATCGACTTTTACGTTTAGGTCAGCATTTATTTACCGAATTTAAAGGTTTTTCGAACCATCTTAGATAAAATGAAAAATCTCACTGGACTTCTGGTAATTCTTTATTTGATTTTTATACAAAATTGTTTATATAAAAACCAATTGTTTCACTATTTTTATCACATATTTTTATTCTGTCATTATTATTATGAAATTTTATAATGACATTATTTTTTATTCCATTATTATCTGAAAATCGACTTTTTATCGATTGATAATAAATTATATTAAAGAATTTATAATTTTTTATTCTAATCGACAACATGACATTTTTATTCCAATGTTATCTGAAAATCGACTATTCTCGATCGAATGATCCATTATTTATCTAATTTTGCCAAGTATTTTGAAATTATTACACTGTTGAATATTAAGTTATTATTTAAAATTTAAAAGTAATTGCACAAGTAATGTAATTAAATTTCGGAACCACCTGCTTTCAAATGCAATGCCCTGAGGTAATTTAAAATTGCATTAAATATACGAATATTTAAATATTAAAACACAAAAATAATTATAATGATTTCTCATTTCTTAAGTCAAATTTTGACAATGTTAATTGGAAATGCCCATTAAAGCTTTATTAAGATTTATATTTTTACATTATAAGTATGCCTATAGAGTATTTGTTATTGTTTACAGCAGGGGTCTCAAACTCAAACTGGCCTGCGGGCCGAATTAGACTAGTATCATGAGCCGGCGGGCCGCAACATAAATAATTGTTTTTCAGAACATGTGGAGTCTGAAACACCGACGTTAATATTTATTTAATTAAAAACTCAACAAAACTAAAAAACATTTTTTTATTATTAATAATAATAATAATAATAATAATAAATAATAATAATAAAAAAATAAATAATAATAATAAATAATATTAATAATAATAATAATAATAATAATAATAATAATAAATAATATTAATAATAATAATAATAATAATAATAAAAAAAAAATAAATAATAATAATAAATAATAATATTAATAATAATAATTATAATTATAATAAAATAATAATAATAATAAAAATAATAATAATAATTATAATAATTATAATAATAAAATAATAGTAATAATAATAATAATTATAATAATAATAATAATAAATAATAATAATAAAAAAATAAATAATAATAATAAATAATATTAATAATAATAATAATAAAAACAATAAATAATAATAATAAATAATAATATTAATAATAATAATTATAATAAAATAATAATAATAATAATAATAATAATAATAATTATAATAATAATAATAATAATAATAAATAATATTAATAATAATAATAATAATAATAATAATAAAAAAATAAATAATAATAATAAATAATAATAATAAATAATAATATTAATAATAATAATTATAATAATAATAAAATAATAATAATAAAAATAATAATAATAATAATAATAATAATAATAATAATAATAAAAACAATAAATAATAATAATAATAATAAATAATATTAATAATAATAATAAAAACAATAAATAATAATAATAATAATAATAATAATAAATAATATTAATAATAATAATAATAATAATAATAATAATAATAATAAAATAATAATAATAATAAAATTTGAAGAAAATGTGGTAACATTTGAATGCATTAACTTGGTCACACATGTTTGTAATGATTTGATCCTTTCCTTGCAGTTTCAAATTTAAATCGGATAAGTGTTTCGTTATATCAACCATAAAAGATAAATCTTGTCACCACACTGTATCAGAAAACAAGGCGATGTCTTGTTTATTTTTGATGTTAAAAACTGACATATTTCGTCTTTCAAATCCCAAAATTGTTTGAGAACCTTGGAGAAAAAAATGATGACAGGAAAACTGTCGAAATTAATCGTGAAAAGAATGTTTGATTGGCGTTATCTTATAATTAAATCATTGTCAAGTATATTTAACTATTTATTTAAATTTTGTTATTTTTAAACAAAAAAATTCCAAAATCTTTTCTGGTGCACTTTGGTAAGTTGTAATATTGAATTAAATAACGGCTACAACAAATACAGGAATTTTAAGAATTAATTTTACACCTTTAAGTGATCAATATTTGTTTTATATTTAATACGAACTTTTTCAGCATTATTTTTTTCAAAACACTAGAAAAATAACAGTACGGAAAGTTCGTTTTAAATATAAAGCAAAATATTTATCGAGTCGTAAAACAGAAATGAAGGTAAATGAAATTGTTGGGTTTTTAATGTAAGTCGGTACTACGGTCTGACTCCTTTGTGTTCTTTTCCAAATAAATAAATAACCCAACACAAAATCTTTATTAACACTGATGCAGTTACACTTTTTATTAGTTTACTGACACTTGATACAATCCGGTTTGTCTGCACTTTACAAATTGCCCACAAATCTCAACTTTACTATTATCTTTTTCGCTCTCGTTACTTCGACTTTATTTTCTTCGACCAACTGGTAGTTTTGTTTTCTTGCCAGTTGCTTTTATACCCACTTGGTAATTGACTTTATTTTTGCCAATTATTTTTGGTCTTACTTCCCCCCGGGCTTCCTCTTGGAGGTCTAATTCAATTTAAGGGAATTGGCTCTTTTTCTTTGACGGCTCTTTTATCCGGCTAAATTAATTGCCTTCACAAAATTTGATTTCTCAATTCACTCGGGTTTTCCATTAGTTAATTAATTTTTGTTTTTTTGTAATTTATTTACTCATTGATTTTATTTTATTATAGCTGAACTCGTCTCATTATTTAGCATCCGCTCATACCAGTTTCCCCCAGAAAATATTCATTTTTTAAAATTTTGATTTTTAATTAATATTTTGTACTTTAAATTTTTATTTCGAATTTGGTGTTTTTGTCAATTTTCACCTCATTTTTTGTGCCTCTCTTGTTGAACCCCAACAAAATCGAAATGAGAGATCAATGGTGAAAATATTTATTTAACAACGAAAGTCAATAGAGCAACTTGAATGGTTTACAGATATTACTTATAAAATTTTTGTTTCGTGCAATTTGTATATCATTTCGTCATGGCAAATGTGTTAGATAGCTTTCAGGAAAAAATAATTTTTTGTTAAGATTATTACAGCCAGTGATAATGGGGAATTGCTTTTGGAAATTAGAAATGACCAAGTTAAAGTGCGCACACAATTTTCAAACCTTGGTCAACCTGTATGGAAACTTTCTAAAATGCCTTGTCCTTCACTTGACACAATTGATTTGGTTTCTGATATCACTTCTTGTAGAGGTAGATCTTCAACGACAGTTAACGTTAAAAGTGCATCGGTAACAGTTGACATAAAGCGATTGTTTCAAGTTGTAAATTCTATTAAAATTGTTCCGCAAAAAGTAGCCTGCAGTGAGTTCAAATTTTAATAATCTCCTTTGTAAATATGATGTTCATTTTAGATGTAGTTGATCAAAGATGTATTCAGATATATGTTTTGTTGCACGATGTTGTAATTCATAGCATTATTCCTGGGATTATTGTTTGAAAATAAATTTGAGTCTTTTATTTTATATTCATGAAAATATATAACAATTATTTTAAAATTAAATCATATAAAATATGAAAATCAATATTTTTCTGGTAAAATGGAAACCGGTAGGAAATATTAAGCTAATTATGAATATAATATTTTCTAATCAAATATGCTATTTAGGGCCCATGATTTTAAAAATACAAACTAATTAATTAAGACATTGTTTACCTCATTGAATATATGGAATGTTGACAGCATTGTAAAGGAAAATATTGATATTTTCTTCAGGCTGAACAAACGAGATTGTTAACCTTGATTGATAAAAGCATGAGGTAATTTACGTATTCGCTATTAACAACAGAACCAAATGATCACATTCGGAACAACTTGTCCTAATCTCCTAACTCTTTACCGTATTATTGATATTACTCCTTTAGTAATTTAAAATTCTACTTACGTGATATCCAATTTTTATATTTAATATAGTAATTCCCAAAACAGTTATTTTATTTCCATTTGCACATTTCAATTGCACTACCTGTACATCTCGTTTTGGTACCCTTTATTTCAATGTCAATACTTGACCTTCTAAGCGTATATAGTTTATTAAATTCATCTTAATTTTTTTCACGTTGATTAGAAACTGAAGTTGTGAACATTTCCAAACTATTTATATATTTATTCCACTTATCTATATTATTAGTATTAAATAATACATTATTACAATTATTCTTATTTTTTAAATTATAATCACTATTACAGTCACAATCATTTAATGAATTGCCCCGATCACTTCTACAAATGATGGAGCGTATTCGTTTTGGTTATTCTCTTTCATCGACTGGTCGAAATCTTCTCTAACTGCTGCTAAGTATCCATTATTTGGATATCTGACCTTTTGATCTATTTCGTAGCATTGATATTGGAAATGATCACTTTTTGACAATGACAACGTCACATTTGGACAATTTCAAATTTTCTTCTCCCTATTATATCTGTAACCTGATCTTCCATTTTCTTTTCTTGGATTGCTGTAAGTTACAGAAATTCTTTTATTAAAATTTGGACCTCTGATTGAAAACGTTATTGTATTCATTATTCTGTGATCTATTTTGATGCCAAGTTTGACCTAGGCCCATTGTTTTGGCCTTTGCTTAATTATTTAATTAATTTTTATGCTGAATATATGCGATATTTTTTCATTTCATGATATTTTATAACTTTTTTTAAACCTAACATTTTTATATCTTTTTTTTACATCTGGATCTTTTATTGCATTTTGTATAAAAAAAAATTTCAAATCTTCATTTCAATTATGTTTCAGAATATTTTTTATATTCCTTTCTATTTTTCTAAAAATCATTGCTTGAATTCGATTTTCTTCTGTAAACTAAATCAGCATTTAATTCGTTTACGATATTAGCCGGTTTCACGAATGCAGTTTGCATTCTAATCTTGTAATTTTGTTCATTATTTGTCGCATCATAATTTCTTATAGCTTCAATTGACGAAAATGCTTATGAATATTCCACAAAGTTCTTCAGCTGATTTGTATTAGTTCAAAGAAATTTGCTGGTGGCTTGATAAATTGGAGCATTAGTGTGGTCGCCATATTAAAATGGTTGAAAATTGTTGAATTCATAATTATTACTTTCAAATATTTAAAAGATTTTTCCAAACTTTTATTATTATAACAAACTGCCAACTAAAACTTAGACAATTGAATAATGCGTTTTCATATTCTGAGCGATTTCAACATACATCAATCATACAAATACCCTCAACATATTTAGTTAACCGCTAAATGCCCGTCGCAAGCGACGTTGGTACTGTGACTTAGTGGGTGGCTGTCAGCAAAAGGTGAGCCCTAATAATAGGACTACTAATGTCGTGACGCGCTTCTGGGTTCATGGGTTCATTTCATCCTGTCCCTCATTTCCATATTTATCTGTCCTAACTCTTTAATCTCGATTTTCCTTTCAGATTTTGTGTCAAGGATTTTACTAAATGAAGTAAGTCGAAAATTCAAGAAATACGAAGTTAACCAATTGGCGATTTAATCCTTTGAGTGTCAACATGATTTTTTGATAATTAATTAAAAATGCCACACTGCTAGTGAAAAATAGAAATAAATAATTTCAAAAACAAAAAAACTAATTTTTGGCTTGACATTTAAAATCCTAGGATTTTCGGCTAGTGTATCAAGGAGTGCGATTGCGCCCCTAAGCACTCAAGGGGCTAAGTTGGAAAAATGTATAATTTTTATTCATTGTTGAAAAAGTATTTGTTTTAACGAGCGTATTTATTGATTTATTAGGAGCTATATTTGGGATTTTAAATTATTTTGAAACAATAAAACAATAAAATCAATACAATGATTTTACTAAATGTTATGATAGTATTTCGATACTTTCTAATTCTCGTCTTTTTTCTTTAATTAAACTGTTCTTGACAAAAAAAATTTTTACCTTGCTAGAACCTAGACAAAATTTGAGATTTAAATTCATATTAATATTATATTTATAAATCTGCATAAGCGTAAAAATGAGCAAACAACATTAAAGTAGCAACCAAATAATGTTCTTATTCTTTGGATATTCCCCATTTGCCTTCACTGTTCGATTTCCTTTGTATTTTGTCTGGATGGCTTCTTGGTTGTCATTTAAATTTAACCTACTTTTAAAAGTCATTTAAAATTTCATTATTATTGTTTAAACGCCGAGCAATTTATTAAATTTAAAAATGATTTATTCTTCAAATGAAATGGTGATATTTAATGATGCAAATGTTTGATGATGATGATTATTTCCATTTTCTTTCCAGAACTTTTCGTTGCATCAAGCCATCATCCATTGTTACCTATTCGACCTGTGGAAAAATAAAAGCTGCATAGAAGAAAAAAAAATCGAAAACCTGGTGTTATGAATTTAAACAAAAATACTTAAATTAATGACATCGTTAATCAAATTACAACTATCTTACGGTATCTTATTCGCTGCTCTAATTGTCTATCTGCTTCAGCTGGAGTCATGAATCTATATCTGGTACTCTTTTTCTCGTTTTACCCGGACTTGGATCAAAATCTTCATTTATCCAAATCAGTACTTTCCCAACTGTCAAATACATAAATCGTTCTGCTGCATGTATCTTTATTTGTTTTGTTCTGACTCAATTTGTTGTCTCCTATCATTGAGTGCGAATGCTAGTTAGGGGAATAGTTGATGGGTTTTGCTGGCTGGTCTTATTTAAATCAGGAGAAACAGTGACTGGAATGATGACTGCGAGATGGTCGGAGAAGCGAGTAATAGGTCGATCTAAGAAACAATTAGAGAAAAAGAAATTCTTAGCTGTTATTTAAATGTTGAAATAAAAGTTTATTTCTATCATTCATCTATTCTCGTTTAATGGTTTTGTTGATAATAAGTTTTTAAGAGAAAACGACTAAATAATAAAGTGGAACAAACCAATATATATCTGATAGATAAGAATTTGTAACTAATATAAAGAAATATGTAGATTTACAGTACACCAGAAAAATCCATTGACTTCGAGATGGAAGGATATGTATTAATAAAATAATTTAATAACTATAAATTTTGTAAATTAAAACAAATTTATGAAGTTTTTGTGATCACGAAATCTTCAAATAGTCAAAATGCCTATTTCCATTATTTATTGATATTTCCTTATCGCGAATATAGATGGCAGTATAAATAACATCTGCGCCATTAACATCAATTTAATAAATCTAATTATAATGGACTTAATGAAAAAATATCGAGAGGACGTAGCTCGATATACGTGTTGGGCTAGAACTGATTTCTAGACCCAAAGTTGGGAATGGGACGAAATGTGTCAGTACACAACACGCATACCCAGCATTAAGTTTACTTAAATAAAAATATATAAAACACCAAGTAAACAATGATAATAGAGAGATAATATACCCAAAAATAAAACATCTGAATTAAAAATAAAATAAAACACGAGCAAGAAGTATTACACGAAAACTTACTCAAATATAACCGAAAGACATAAAACAACAAAAAACAAATTCGAATAAAGGCGATTAGTAAAAATTAAAAAAGAAAATTAAAGAAAATCTTCATAAAATCTTACGTAAAGAAAATTATATCGATATTTTGAATAAAAATCCAGAACAATTCATAAAAATGGCGAAATCCATCATGACGGCCAAACGACCCAATAAAATTTATAAAAATAAATATTTTAGTTTAAAAAATAAATATTTTAGAAAAGAAATCATAAAAAACAATTTAAAAATAAGAAATAGATTAAATTTAGCATGGACTGTTCTGGAAATGCTGAAATCTATCATGGAGGCAAATCTAATAAAAAATAATTCGAAAATAAAATTTCAAAAATAAAAACAAAAATTCTTACTGAAAAATCGCCATCAAAATCGATAAAAATTAAAAATCGAATGTTCGAGAATTAAAATAATCTGAATTTGTTTTACTGCATCAATGCACGCATGTATACTTACACGTCAAACAGAGGCTATATAAACTAACACATTTCGTCACTTTTTAAGCAAGGAAAAAATGCAAATGAATATTTTTACTCTTATGCCAAATTTTTGGTTTTGATTTTTCTGAGATTGTAGGTAAGGACGATTTCATTGTGAATTATAAATTATTATTGTTGAAACCTTGTTTTCATTATTTCTTTTTACTATAGAAATGTAGGTTTGAGTGAGATCGTCGGTTATCATTGATTTTGAAGCGAGATCCCAGCCAACCCTGCACCTATGCACTTTATCATCGATGAGTAAACAGCCTACAATGATTGCAGGCCACTGCCTGGCACGCACTTATCAATATTATTGGGTTTTTTTTTTGTTTGTTCAGGTCATTCGGAGGTCGCACCACTTCATGGTCCTGCCATGGAGTTAAGTCGATGAAATCCTCCGTCTGACTCTACCTATTTATTATAGGTCAGCCGTAAAGGGTTGACTTACAACACAACAGTAAGGTTTGTCGTAGTGGTCACAGTGGGGCCGCGAAAGCAAGCACTCTTCCCGACTTTCAATACATGAATAACTTACATAGTTAAAATCTACATCCAAAATCATCACAATACAATACACTAAGGTTAATAAACCGAGTAGATCTCAGACCTAAATTAATCACAAATCTACAATTCATAATTAATGTAGACGGGTAAATATCATCAAGAGCCAACTCTACCTATACGTTTGTCGAATCTAGATTTATAAATGTCTTAAATAAATTTTCTAGTAATAGTGTAAAGTAAAGATTTTTTTAAAAAATGATTGATTTAGTAGTGATAGTATTCCTAAAGGTGTTCGACATGCGTATCAGCAAGACTTGGATTTTAAATTGAATATACTCTAAACTAACTGTAAAAATACAAATCGTAAACCCATAAAAGAATAAATTATCCTCTCAATTTCATAAAAATGTGAATTATACTTATAGATTTAATTTCTTCAAAATATAAATTAGGATTAGTTATAAAGGTATAAATTATAAATTATAACTCTAAGTTAATTATCAAAGTATAAATTATAAAATTTTATTAGCTTTAGAAATATAAACTATAAATTTAACTTCATAAAAATATAAATTATAAAATTATATTAGCTTTAGAAATATAAACTATAAATTTAACTTCATAAGAATATAAATTATAAAATTATATTAGCTTTAAAATATAAACCATAAAATTAGCTTCATAAAAATATAAATTATAAACTTAAAAATATAAATTATAAAATTATATTAGCTTTAAAATATAAACCATAAAATTAGCTTCATAAAAATATAAATTATAAACTTAAAAATATAAATTATAAAATTATATTAGCTTTAGAAATATAAACTATAAATTGAACTTCACCAAATATAAATTATAAACTTAAAAGTATAAATTATAAAATTATATTAGCTTTAAAATATAAACTATAAATTTAACTTAACTTAGATTGCCTTTAACATCATAGTTGAAAATTTTTCATCAAAGACCCCCCATAAACCATATAGTCATCAACTACCACCTAAATATACTAAATTAGCTTATCTTAATATACATTTAACTTATATTATATTTAAAACTATAAATTGTAAATTTTTATGAATGACCCCCCTCAAAATCATACAGTCATTACCCATTACCTAAGCATACTAAATTGACTTATTTTTAATATATATTTAACTTACATTATAATAAAAAATATAAGTTGTAAAATTTCATGAATGACCCCCCTCAAAATCATACAGTCATTACCTATTACCTAAGCATACTAAATTGACTTATTTTTAATATATATTTAACTTACATTATAATAAAAAATATAAGTTGTAAAATTTCATGAATGACCCCCTCAAAATTATACAGTCATTACCCATTACCTAAGCATTTTAAATTAACTTATCTTAATACATATTTAACTTATATTATATTTTAAAATATAAATTGAAAATTTTCATAAATGACCCCCCCCTTCAAATCATGTAGCCATTAACTATTCCTTAGGTACACTAAATTATATCATCTTCGTATAGAGTTAAATTATATTTCAAATCAAACCAAAAAAATAAATAATTCCATAATTTTCGCAAAAGATACCCCCCATATGTGGGAATCTTGTAAAAATATAAACTTACATTTATTATTATTATTAACATTATTATTATTATCGTTATTAATATTATTATTATTATTATTACCATTATTATTATTATTAGTATTATTACCATTAACATTACCACTCTTACTATTATTATTACTATTATCATTATTATTATTATTATTATTATATTATTATTAAAATAATTATCTTTATTTCATAAAAATAAAATTATAAAACAAATTATTGATTTTGGGATTCCCCTATCTCTAAATTTAGTTTCAATGGCCCTATCTTCCAATAAAATTACGGAAAATNACGAACCAGTCTCCATCAGTTTGTATAGCCAAAAGGAGTTAATGATTAGAGTTATTCCAGATAAAGATTCCAATAATTGTCATTGTACGATACTGGAGTCGGTATGACCAAAGGTGAACTCATCAATAATCTTGGTACAATCGCTAGATCAGGTATCAAAGCTTTCATGGAAGACTTGACTGCTGGAGCAGATATTTCTATGATCGGTAAATTTGGTGTCGCTTTCAATTAGAAAATTTAATCAGTTTGAATGGAGACAAAGATATAACTGGAATGTATTTATTTCAGAATGAATTTATTTTCATTCAATGCATTATTCAATTAGTCCTTGATTTAAAATCTCTGATTTAAAATCTCGAAAGTTACTTGAATTTATATGAGATAAAAATTCAATAAATTGTTTACCAGATTTATTTATAGTCTTAAAAATTATTTTGTCCATGTCAGTTTCTATAGCAAGTGCAGAAAGAAGCTTTTCGAAACTTAAATTAATCAAAAATCAAGTATGACACAAAATGGGTTGGGTGGTCTTTCAATGATGCTCATTTGAAATGGATCTAATGAAAGAATTAGATACAAATGATTTAAATACCATATCGGCTGCAATTAAATCACGAAAAGTTGTATTTTAATCTTTAGCATGAAAGTCGATGAAATAATTATATTTTATTATTTGGTTTTTTTTAAAATAAAATGTGTTGTGTTGTAGGGAGTATAGGGAGATGATTTTATAATGAAAAGAATATTTTTTTTCAATTCCTATGTTCACATAATAATATTTATAATATATTTTCTTATAATTTGTTTATAAGGGAGATACCAGTTAATTTTATTTTTAATCGCAAATACAAAAGTTTGTACATGGTGTCTTAATCTATTAATCTCTGGTATTTTTATATATCAGAATATAAACAGTACAAAAATGGCGCTCATTACTTCTTTGCCAAAGGCGTTAAGTGACCTCAAGCCGGTATTAAACTAAACACTTAATTAAAAAAAATTCAAAATTTGAATTTATCCTTGAAATATTTATTTAAAATAAATACAATAGAATTAATGACATAATTTTGTGTTAAATATAATTAATTTTAAAAATACCATTATCAAATTAAATAAAAATAATTAATTTAATAGTAATTTAAAAATTTATTATTTTAATTTTATAATTTACTAATTATATTGTTTTGTCAGTATTTAAAATTTTAACAGAAATTGTGAGAATAAGTAATTTGCAAAGAAAATAGGAGATTCTCTCCCAAAATATTTTACATACCTCACTCAGTCCACTAATTTAACTATATTAAATAATGAGATTATATGATATCAAAAAGTAAGAAAAGGCAAACTTAGAAAATGATGTCATGCATTACTTTTGAAATCTGTCATTAGTAAGTCAGGAAAGAACATTTCCAGCAGTAAATATTTTTTGTACTAAAATTCATTTGCAGTTGTCATATAAATCATTGAATACATTAATAATTTTATAGTAATATTTTTTTTAAAAAAAGATAAATTATGCAAAATTTATCAATTTCAAGATCAAATGCTTTTATATGCAAATTTTGATATTTGGATTTTTGATAATTTGGGTAGGATAATCATCGTTATTTTCGACTCTTTATGTTATTATAAATAAAACTCAATAAATTTAAAAGTTTACTTCCACAAAGTACTTGCACAATCTGTTATCAAATTCGGGTTAATTCAAACGAATAAGTCTGATTTAATTTAAATCAATTCTCACAAAAGGTCTTTATTCAAACCAATAACGTTTCTACAAATTTCTGGATCGGACTGGCAAAATTCCATACATTCCTCTTTACTTATCATTTAAAATGTCAATGAAACACACACAGACAGAGACAAAGAAGGAGAGGGAGAGAAACTTTTGTTTGAGGTGACCAGGCCATATTTTAGGTCGAAATATTTCATTTAGTAAACATTGCAGAAATTGCTTACTTATTTATTTATTTGAAGGAATTCAATATGTAATGTAAAAAGAAAAAATAAATACTATTTCGAATTTGAACAAAAAGTATTGAGGTATGTTGCCATTTTAACTTGTAGAAAATTTGAAGAATGATGGAGTATTATATAATCTGTATAACACATTATATTCTCATTGCCATTGTTCATTGTATCCTCCCGTTGTTTCTTTCTAATCATTTGAGAATAACATAGATTAGATTACGTTAGAGTCAATTTGAACAAGACAGTTAATAAAAAATTTGAAATGCCCAACCTTATATTAGGATATTTGACAATATTCATTTGGATTTTAGATTATTTTCTTATTATTTAGAAATTTGATTATTGAAAGTTTTTTGAATAACAAAAATTTTAATAAGTGTTAAATATAAAAACAAAAAATGAAATTTTATCAATATGTAACGAAACGTATTCTTTGGAGCATTTTGTTAATAAAATTCCGCTTTCAAATACCATATTTCTATGACAAATTTCAATGATTTTTCAAAATATTTGTTACAAAAGAGTTAATTCATTTTTTTGAACTTTTTTTATTATTATACTCTTTATTATCGAGTTAAAAATAATAAAGGTATTTTAAGGTATCATCTTCAGATTCATCCATAACAGTACTGGTTCAATTTATAATTTGTTTAATTTTTAAAGGGCCTTTTTCTACATACATCCGACCGTTTTATCAGATTAAGTAGGTAAATATTAGCTTTTTCAAACAAAAATATATCCCTTGATAACTTTTTAAAAAATCATTATTTTTTTCAGTATTTTTCTAGAAAATTACACATTTTTTTCAATCTGAACTTAAAAATTTATGAAACATTTTTTTAATTTTGCTAGAATTTTTGAAGAAATTATTATGACTGACAAAGTTTTTTCAAAAATCGTGCAAAATTTATCATAAAGTACCAAAGTGTAAATAATCAAATTATATTAAAACTGTTAGATTAAAAATTAGCACTACTAAATGTCAAGGTCACACTTATAGATGAAAAACTACATAACACAAATTTTACGTATTGGCATTTTAAGGAAAATAGTTGATCAAAATAAAGAGGATTTACCACTTCCAATACATCCTTTTGGCCGTGTCCTTGGTATCCTTTCCATTTTTCATTACAAAAGTGAGACCATCGATTTTAGTTGGAATATGAAATTTTTTTAATATTAAAATTTAAAAAAGTTTATTTTAAATTCTGATTTTGTGTTAATTACTTAACTTTCAACATCCCATAAAACGCCTTTTATGCTTAGTAAATTTAAAAAAAATTTAATAAATTTGATTATTAAAAGCTGGTTTAAAAGATAATAAGTGATCAATGGCCATTTTATGAAAATATTTAAATTAGATATGTTCAAATTAAAGTTTGCTTGAATACTTCAGTATAATAATTAAAATCATTCATGAAAATTAATAGCTTATGATGTTTAATTTTTCTGGCGGAATCAGGTGGACAGTTTCATCAAGCAAATTAGTTATTTATGCATCATTCAAGTCACTCATGATAAAAATTGGGAAAATATGTTAATTAAACTCTCTAAAGAATTTTAAATTAATAAATACATATATACATACATAAATAAAAATTACATAAATACACACAAAAACACAGATATGGATGTTTTTTGATATTCACAAATTTTCGGCACTGCCCTTTTCAAGTGACTTTGATCATTATTTATTAATTTTGAAACTTATAGGGAAAAATAAATTTATTTTGTAGTTTATATTAAATTTATTCGTTAATTTCAATTTTCAATGACATTTTAAATAATATTAAGATTTTAGATATTTTTTATATTATTTTTTATTTTATTTTGTAATTTAAATTTGAACAAATTTTTTTTAAATTTATATATATATATATATATAAAAAGAGTTTCAGCGGCTAATCTTTGTTATGTATTTTTGAATGCATCTTGTAATATTTTGCATTTTGTTTTGTGTACGAGTGGTGCTGATTTGTGATACAGTGTTCGTGATAATAGCTGGTTTTATTTTTGATGTGTTCATTGAGTCTTGTTTGGAACGTTCTATGCATTTCCTCTATGTACGATGCGTCGCATCTTGCGCAAGTAATTTGGTATACAATGTTTTTTGAGAAGCAAAAACATTTGGTGGAGGATTGGCATATGTAATCTCGATGAATTAGGTCTGATGTTAGAGATTTTTGAGACTTACGAAGCTGTGACTTCAAAGGTGCAGCGGTTGTAAAAATTGGGCGAATATGTAAGCTAGAATTTTAGTTACTTTTTATTTTGCGACTAAGCATAAATGTTAAGAAAAAGATTTAACAGAATTTCATGGATTCCTGAATTATGAAAGTGCAACACAAAGTTGTCAATAAGAGAAAACGGGAAAAATATTTCGTAATATATTTTATTTATTATAGTCAGTAAAATAAATTTATGGATAATAATACTTAATCAAAATAGCTTTACACACAGAAAAACAGATATATAAAGACAGCCATTTTTAAAAAAGTTTCTCAAAAAATGAATATTTGAGTTTTTGGATACGACAGTATTTGCTTGGGTACTGCATTATTATTTTTATTAAATTCTCTGCTAATTTCTATTGATTAATTTTTTTAAATATAAAACAAATACAAAATATTTGGGCTAGAGGTCTAGTTATATATTTTCATTCTGAGAGGGACATAAGTTTCTGAACTGATATTTGTTTCAAACTGACTGCAGTTAATTGCTTATTGAAACAAGTTATCAGTGAATGCCAAATCTCTATTACAACGATTCTCATCATTTAAACAAATTGTCATTTCTCAAAATTTTTATTGTGATAATAAAATTAAAATTTAACTTAAATAAAAGTAAAGTTATCGAACATTTTAACTTTAAATAAATAATTTGAGGATTCAATGGGATTT
The DNA here is from genome assembly GCA_959609185.1 of Schmidtea polychroa. NCBI lineage: Eukaryota > Metazoa > Platyhelminthes > Tricladida > Dugesiidae > Schmidtea > Schmidtea polychroa. The sequence continues at coordinate 48,900 of CAUHTR010000416.1, read as the reverse complement.
AGTAAATTGAACTTTTCCATTGCCGGTATTCAATGTATTATAATTTTCCCAATTTTTTACTTAGAATAAAAATATTTGTCTTTGCCTCTTTGTAAATAATGACACTCAAAACATAAATCCATCACTTTTGTTCAATCAAGTTCGATAAATATTATAGTTGCAAGCGCTAAAGTACCAAAATATTTAAATGTTTGGAGTCCTACTTTTGGCTTTTTGTAAAATTTCAGTGACCACAGTAACTTTTAAATTCTTTTAGATTATGAATTTTTTAATTATAATCATAGAAATATAACTAGCAAAGAATTTACCAGATAGATGCGTCTTTCCATAAATCATTACCATATTTTTCGGACCATAAGGCGTACTTAAAACCCTTTCATTTTCTCAAAAGTTATTGTGAAAGAGTTGAATAGATTTGGATAAAGTTTGACTTATCGGAGTTTTGTGTCACTTAATGTGTGCGCCTTATGTATGAAAATAAAACCGTTAGCAGTCGATCAATGATATTGCACCTTATAACACGGTGAGCCTTATAGCCCGAAAAATACAGTATTAAAATTTATCATAACTTTCGTATTTAATCGACAATATGGAATTTTAATTACAATGTTATCTGGAAATCAACTTCTCTTAATCGAATTATGCTTAATTAATCCGATTTTACCAAATATTTAAAACTGCTATATATTTGTAAATGACATATTTCAAAAATAAATTTGTTTAAATAATAGCTTTAATTTATTTCAATTTATAATTCAATAAATTTTAGTCTAAAATAGAACAAGTAAATCTTCTATTAATTTATAAATAAAATAACGTACTGATTTCGTTTTATTTAATAAAAATTTTGTGTAAAATATATGTTAATATATAATCTCAAATGAAGATAAAGAACATTGGTAATAATATTATTGTAATATTATCACTTCATAATTTATTTTATGTTTATCTATATTTATATTCATCTAATTAATTTTTATTCAATAGTAAAATTTATATAAATTTTATTAAATTCTTCTACGGTAAACTCAATAAACCGGAGTCGAAAAAAATTTGAATCTTTGTATGATTTTTCGAAATGTTCTATATGAAATGTAAAAATAACTTTTCATTAAACTACGTAATTTTATATATTGGAAAATAAAACTGAAATTCTGCGAAGTATCTTTTCTGGCAAAACAATAAATAGATGGATAAATAAACTTCTTTCCTGATGTACTTGAATATATTGACTGTTAAAAAATGTTTAAAAAATGCTTTATTTCACTACATCTACATCAATCATTCTTTTCTATAATAATTTTGTAAAAATCTTAAATTATTTTATTGTTTTAATATAGTTTAAATATGCTAAGAATTTTAGATTGTTTAAAAATTAAATAATTACACTATGAATTTTAAAAATAATTAACATTTCATTAATATTTTTTAATGAAAATGAAAATAATATTTTTATGAAATATTATTTTTATTTAACTCATGAATATCATAATTATAATATGATATTTCATATTGGAATTCTCGATATAAATATTAAAGAGATTATTGCTTACGTTGAATTAGGGAGAAATTATGTATAATAATTTCACGGCTTTGAAGTTAATATATAAACAGTGATATTATGTAGGTAATTTATAATAAAAATTCAAATTTTTGGTTCTCATATTTTTACGATGCAAATAAATTTTTTTATTAGTAAAATATTTTATTTTTATTTGTACTATTTATTATTATTTTTATTATTATTTTTATTATTATTATTATTATTATTATTATTATTATTTTTATTATTATTATTATTATTATTATTATTATTATTATTATTATTATTATTATTATTATTATTATTATTATTATTATTATTATTATTATTATTATTATTATTATTATTATTATTATTATTATTATTATTTTGATAAAATATAATACAGAAATTACTTGATCTCGGATTTAAGAAAAATCAAATTAAACACAAAATGGATGTATCCTGTGATCCAGAAATAATTTGCGTATTTTGTGGCCTCGAATTCACGTCTGTAGAAAATGTTGAACTGCATATCAATCACAATCATCAATCAAGTAGCATTGATCAAATCGAAAACAAAAAGACATGTACTATTGATGATTATGCAGATCAGACTCAATTTGATGGGAATTTCTTTATGACGAAAGAAATTAAAGAAACCAATCTAGATGATGTTCAGAACAAATCAAAATCAGGTAATAAAATCCTTTGATATTTGTATTTTTATAAAATGCAATTAGCTCATCTACCCAACATTTTCTTCATATTGTTAATTTAATATATGAAGCCTAAAACATGATATATTAACCAATTAAAAATAGTTATTTTTAGCATACTAATTAAAACAGAATATTATTTTAATTATACAAATTTAGAAAATGAAATTTATTTTCTAATATAATTAATTTTTTATTATTTCAGATAATTCATCAAACGATCCCATCAAAGTGAGCAATTAAATTACATTAACTTATTTCAATAATACTTTTTCAGCAATTCAAACAAAGATATTTAAACTTTCCTTAAAACTCTAAAATGAAAACGAAATTTTAAATTGTAAAATAGGATTATTAATGAAAAAATGGATGTGATTGTTTGAGATAAAAAAATACAATCTGATAATTAAAAATCCCCGCGGATATTCTTTTTTAAATCTTTATTAAAAAAACACACGTTTTCCTAATATTGGGACATGCATTAACCAAAAAAAATTAAATACATTCAATGCAATTTCAGAACAGATTTCCTCAATTTCAACTTAATAATGAAAAGAAAAATCAGTTTGTTTTATATTTAAAAACAAAACTTAAAACTGAGGGTTTTTTCAAACAAATATTTTTGATCAGACACAGTTATTTGAGATTTTTTTTCGGTTTTTAATATTTATTTTTTTTTGATTTAATATTTATTGAAATTTTCTATAATGCTTTTGGTTTTTATTGAGAGCGGAACAGTTTGATACTTATTCATAAATTTGTTATAGAATCCATTTTAATTTGCTGTATGCTGTTATGATTTTCTTATTAATAATGCAATATTCTTACAATTTGGCATTTTCAGTCTATTTTCTTATTTTGTTAACTGATTACCTAACATTGATGTATAATTTTCTGACATTTAATAAATTTAATTTTTTTTAAAATTATTTTTAAACTCAATTATAACTTATTGATTATAACTTACAATTTTTCTATTATTATAATCATTTCAACTTTCAATATTATTGTATTTATTTAAAAACTTGACTATGAATCAGTAAAGAAATCGATGTTTTTTCGATATCTTTACTGATTCATAGTCAAGTTTTTTAATAAATACAATGTCAGTTGAAAAGAAATCAGTAGTGAAAATGGAAATTAAATGATATCATTTTTATTTTTTTCAATATTATCGATGTGAATGTTCATATATGGGAAGTTTTGAATAAAGTTGTAAATTATGTTAGTAATTCCTGGCTAAATCAAACCAATAAACAAAACCAAATATATATATATATATACATTGCTAGCGCTTCAACAATAGTCAGTTCCGTTTTCTCATAGGTTTTCCATGTGGTCTCTATAAGAAAGTAAAATTTTATTTCAAAAATATATCATTATATTTGTAATGAAATAGGTATTATATGGCGCAATTGTGTTCATTTTACAACTAGTTTTTAATTATTTAGAATGGCTGTTTAAAAAATGAAAAATATTTATAAATAGTAATAGAACTGAAAATATTATGTTGGAAATGTTTTCAGAAAATTATATTTCATATATTTGTTCTCATTAATTGTTGGCTTTGAGTGTTGTCAATTTTTATTTTGTCTTTTATTCTTCATGAAGTTATATGGTGTGATAATAAAATGTAATGGTAACTTTTGCCAGGTCGTATGAGAGTATCGGTTGTGTATAACTTTTCTTTCTGTTAGATGTGAAGACTTCAAGACTACCTAGATGGCTGTAACAGATTAAAAAACAGTGAATTAATAGATCTCATTTGGGTATCTAAGAATAAACTTATGACTGATTTAATTTATAAAATCATGTCGATGTTACAAATATTGAATAGATATTTTTACTCATAAGTATTTAGGTCTTTCGAAAACAAACAAAATATCAAACGATGGTTTCCTGGTAGTAGCATTAATTCACAAAAATTCACAAAAAAGTTTACTTAAAACCTAAAATGAGAATGTTCGACTATGAAATAGTCTTCTTCGTTTACTAATTATTTTTTACAATGATTCACAAGTTAAATAAATGAATTGAAACTAAAATATGAAGAGAGGTCTAAATTGTTCCTCTAATTTGAACAGATAAGACATCAATTGAATAAGGTTCATGTAATATTTTCTTTTATTCGGAAGATGCGTTTCAGAATGTCGTAAATATTTGAAAAATAGATTTTTGTACAAATTTACTAATTATTTCATTTTTTTAATAAAAATATTTTTTAATATTATAAAAATGCTAATTTAAATAATAAAGCATTTTTAATTATAACAACCAAAAAAAGGAAACTAAAATATTGAAATTAAAAAATTATTTAATTTAACAACAACAATCCATATAAAATTATTTAAAAACATTTAAAACACAAGTGTTAATTGGATTTTGCATATTAATTTTTGGATAAAATGACTTTATCAATAACGCTTCATAAATTACACGTTCCCAATAATTATTTAAATTTTTTGGTCTGATCTCGTTTATCAATTTATATGTAATGAGTGTAATGTCGCATACAATGTAGAGATTTCCCGTCATCTCTGCATTCGAGCTCGAGAACATTACATACCGAAAGTATTAACCAACATTAGTGAGTACAATATGAGCTGTAAAAGAAAAATAGATATGTCTGATTTTAAAATTTTATTAAAAAGATTCCTTTATTATTGGGAACGTGTTATTGATAAAGTCATTCGATCCAAAAATTAATATGCAAAATGCAGTCAATACTTGAGTTTTAAATGTTTTTTTTCTAAATTATATATATTGTTTTTGTTAAATTAAATAATTTTAAAGTTTCTTTTTTTGTTGTTACAAATAAAAAATGATTTATGATTTAAATTATAATTTTTATAATATTAAAAAAATATATAATTAATAAATTTGTTCAAAAATCTATAACTTCTAGTTATTCTATCCTACTTGATGATGACAGGAAAATTGTCGAAATATATCGTAAAACGAATGTTTGAGTGGCGCTTTCTTATAATTAAATCGTTACCATGTATGTTTAATCATTTATTTGAAAAATTAAACAAAAATATTGGTTTATTTGGAATATTGTTCGATTCAATTGTAATTATATAGTTAAAACCAAAATATTTTAAACATTTTAATGCCTCGTATAAAATAAGAATGAGTATATCTTTACGACTTTCTTTTTTGAAAATCGTGTAGAGATCGTATAAAAAAGGATCAGATGTATTTGGTATCATTTTGTATTGGTAAAATATTTTCTATGTAACACAAATTTTCGTAATTGAAATAAATGAAATGATTAAAGGAAAATGTTCAAAAGTGAACAAAAAAAATACACTATCCAATAATATAATACCCAACATTATATCCCCCAAAATATTAGTCACAGTTGAATCTAAATATTTAGCAAACTCACACCACTTTTAAGCTTGCTCAGTACAGTCTGCTCGATACTCACGAACCTTAATTCCTTAAAGAGTATGTTACTTGGTAGATACGAATAAAAATTATTTTTTCAACAAGTCAATAGAATTAAGTCTATATTTACAACACGAAGAGAATAATTAATAATTTTGAGAAGAGAGTTATAGATAATAGAGATAACAATTCAACTTGTGCTGGCAAATTATACAATGACGGCAATAATTCATTTGAAAATGTTGATTTATTTAATGATAACAATGGGAATAAATCATTTGAAAATATTAACTTGCCCATTGGCGATCAGTCGGAATTTGTGAGCATAATGATTTGCAAAAAAAATGTTTTAAAGAAATTTTATTCACAAGGAAAAATTGATTTTTCAACTATTTAAACAAAAAAAACATTAAATTAATTTTTTTTAAAAGTGAAAAATGATATTTTTATTTTGAGTATTTATTGATTAGGAACATTTCTTTTAAAAAATCGAAATTTTAGACGAATTATAGAATTACATTCTTTCATGAAAATTGATATAAAAACAATTTCATTTGTTGATAAAGTAATTTTAATCACTTATTAAAAACATAATTAGTTAATAATATTTTTATGATAAAAAAGTCATTTAAAATAAATTCAAATATCATTCAAATTTATTTTTAGATATGATATATGTTTGATATTTGATCATTTTTGTTCAATTTTTGGTTTTTAATATGTATTTTTGTTACCAATTCGAATCAAAATGAAGTTTGTACTTAATTTTAATGATTTAATTTAATTTATTTTATTTTGATACTTTTCAAATAAAGACGTGGAAAAAATCACTTTAATTTATGAGAGATTCCACATTTCAGTTTCCCAGGAACCCTGTGATTGCTTGATGCAGCCTTTCGTATCGCTGTTAATTTTTGCGTATATCTTCATTAACAGGGAAGTCGTTTGTTTTGAAAATAGAGCAAGTCCATTCATGTATACCGAACTTTTTATTTCCTTCAGACATCTTTAATAAAAATTATTGGATAATAAATTTACATAATTGATAACTATAAAGCACTAAAGTTGACTGCTAAAGCTTATCAATATTTATAAATATATTAAGACACAAATCTTTAAATATGTCATTAAATAATTATAAATTTACACTATTTTGAAAATAAATCCATCTTTTTTTGCACGATGATGCATTTACTTTGAACCATTATTTATTTATTTCCAAAGTGTGAAACTAATTAGATTTTTATACATAGCAAAAATTTTGTAAGCCTTTTGTTGTAATGTTTTACCAGCTTTATTCTGTAAAAAAGTCGATTTTCAGATAAAATTGGAATAAAAATATGAGGTTATCGATTAAAATTAAAAGTTATTGATTAATTACTTAATAATAGTTACACAATGTAACAAAAATAATTTGAAAATATTCATTCACACATTAGCTTATATATAAAACTTTCCAAATTTAATCTAATATAAGCAGAAAATTTGTATATTACTTTTAACTTGACATTTTGTGGTTTTATAATGATTGACAAAATAAAAACTCTCAAGCAACTTAAAATTGTGTGTAATTTTATTTGCAATTTTGATGGGTGTGAATAAATCTGGATGTATTAATCCCATGATTCTGACTGCAAGCCACTAATAAGTATGTGTAAAATAATAATAATAAAAATAAAATAAAAAAATATTGAATAAATTATTATTAATTAAAACGACTGAAATAATATTTTTGAAGAAAAATTTAAAATAAATAAATAAATCTAACGAAAAGCACCAAATCCGATATATATATATTTTACTACAATATATTTCGACAGAATCACTGTCATCTTCGGGTAGAATTGAAATCAAACTAAATCAATATAAATTGCTCTTTTTTTAAACAAACTAATTAACTAATTCATTAATTTTTTTAAAATTAATTTCGCTAAAAATTTACAAAACTCTTAAAACTCACAAAAGTTGAAACTAAACAAGATTCTAATGAATTTTCCACAAAATTGTGTTTACTAAAATTAATCAATTGCCTCAGTCGATAGTGATCAGGAACTTGAAAATGAAGATGACGGACAGTCATTCCAATATGTGTGGCATTGCACCCATGACATAAATATTCATAACCAACATCCGAAAACCATCTAAGTAATAATTGAAATCCACTAATAAACACGAAGTTTAAAAAACAGGAATTAGATACCACCTTCCAACATTGAAATGTAAGCCTAAACAAAAAACTGTGCTTGCTGATATAAATCCATTCCCTCAGTCGACAGTTATCCAGAACTTGAGAACGGAGATGACGGGCAGTCATTCCAATTAATAAATTAGTTAATTAGTTTGTTTAAAAAAAGCAATTTATATTGATTTAGTTTGATTTCAATTCTACCCGAAGATGACAGTGATTCTGTCGAAATATATTGTAGCAATATATATATATATATATATATATATATATATATATATATATATATATATATATATATATATATATATATATAGGATTTGGTGCTTTTCGTTAGATTTAAATCGATGCCATTATTTAGCGATTGTTATAATAAATAAATAAATATACTTATTTATTTTTAAAAAAAATTCTTTTCTGAAACCACTCTAAAATATATGTTATTGATTAATATTAAAATAAAATAATTCCTTCTCAGTGGAACTTAAATGCTCCATCGAATATTTTAGTCAATCAATATCAAGCATCAAAAATTATTTCTATTGATATTCTATTTAAAATATTGCTCGTTTCACACAATATAAAAGCTGTCGAAATCCCATGAGAATTTCCCAACAAAAGATTCTATGAGTTAAATACAATTCCAACAGTCAGCTAATGCAAATCGAATACCATTTGATGCAACATTATGCTATGCGCTCCCATCCTATGCCAGTATTATTTTTATCCTCCATTCTATTCAATTTCCCTGTATGTTTATTGAAATTAAAATAGAAAGATAAATGCTATTTAAACTTAATTTCATAATATTTATGTAATCAGGTTAATTAATTGGAATTTTAAATGAAGAGTTTAAGGAGATAAAATATTTTTCGTAAAATTTATTGATTTTTCTATTAGATTTCCTATTGGTTGAAAATTGTGCACTAGCGGAATTACGCTAGACCGAGTTAATATTTGTGAAATAAATATAGGATATCGGTTGAGAGATTTCTGTCCTTTTAGACGAAAGAATTATTAAAATTTAATTTTTTTTATCGATTTTTTATTATTAAAGTTTTTATTGATACTTTTTCATATTTTATTGAGAAATATTTCCGTTTCCAAAAGGGAAATTTTTCTCATAATTTAAACTGAGAAAGTAATATAATTAATTTGAAATTTCCTAAATAAATTTATATAGAATATAGAACTATTTTACAGAAAAAAAATTTGTCAAAAGAGTTCAAAATGTAGCAAAAATCATTTTTGATATTTTTTAATAAAAAAGTTACTAGTTAACTTTGCTTATTGAAACGAGATTCTTTCAACTGTTTGTCAGTTAAAATTATGAAAGATTGCTCGGTTCAAAGAATATTCAAAAAAGAAAGTCTTTTCACTAGTTTTTCCAATGAAGATGCTTGCCACTTGAAAGGATAAAAATTGAGATAAGTAAGCATTCCGTTAAAAAATTCAATGTTTTGCGAGATAAGACTTAAGATTTATTAAATATTTATATATTTTTTAAAAATTCGAATGACATTCTAATAATAAAACTTTTTAAAACCAATATACGTATATCACTTGAAAGGTATGGTTTCATCCTTTAAGTTTTTGTTAGTTATCTAAAGATTTTTTGTAAATGTAATATTTAGCGACAAGAAGAAGTTTGGCGCGGATAGTTAAGACAATTAGATGAATTAAATATATAAAGAAAAAAGGAAATTTTATTTAATAAAAGAAATTTAAAATGATGAAATACAATGATTTATATGTTTTCACTTCCTAACCAATTGATGTCTTTTTTTTCTATGTCTCTATTTTCTATTCCAATAACTATATCCAAGTAATTAAACTCCCATAATAAATTGATCTTATATAGAATTCTATTCTACATCAACCTATAATTTACCCTTCCCCTAAACATGTCAGTTTCAATAACATTGTAATTTCGTAATTTCTAATGTCATAGAAATTATTCTAAATTAAAATTGATTTCATTACACAAATCTATATCATCATCAATCTTCAGTATTCAAACAAATTTAAGAAACTCTAATTTCAATATCATCAATGAGAACTGCTGATTAAAACTACATTCATAACAATTCAGTAAGATATTTTTAAAATATCATTTTTTGTAATTTTTTTATGTTAAATGACCATAATTTTCAATAACCATATTTTTAAACATTTTAAATCTTTTTAAATGTTCAAAAAACAAGTCCAGATATATATAATACTGAAAATAATGGGAATTTATTTGTGGGCACAGTTTACAATAGACACCAATATTACAAAAATGATGATTTGACCAGGTATTTGCCAAAATATTTTATATTATAGATGCAAAATTGCAATGAAATCAAATAAAATTTATGATTGTTTCCAGTCTAGTTTCAAAAGGAAATTTATGATTATTTGTTTGAATTTTTTCTATGAATTTTTAAGGAGCAAAAGAATTATGCTTCTTAAATTTCTCATTTTCCTTTCATCAAATGACAAGTGAGTACCTTTGAAACTTTAAAATATAATTAATATTTTCATTTAATAGCTTTCTAAAGTAAATATTCATATTGTAGTAGAATTTGGTATAATTGAGAGAAAATAATGAACCTGATTAAATATCCATAAATTAGTTTTTTTAGCCACCACTGTGATTTTCTTAGAGCAAAAATGTTATATTAGTTCGTGTCAACCTGTTTTACAGAACAGTTTATGAACAAAACTATCTTGAAACATAAAAGTGGTAATTTTATAGTACGATACAAATCTTGGAACATTAAAAGAATAATATTACTTCAAGAAAGGGGTAGCATTTCTGGCTAATGTTAAAGAATTTACATTCCAACGATTCATAAAAATTGCACCGACTTCTTTTCATAACCGTATTTTTCACAATATTTCTCACTCATTGAGCATTTACGAAGTGTCCTTGACAGACGAATTTAAATTGAGTATAACACTCTATTTATGGACCTTCATGTTGGTTGAATAATAGAATTTCATTCCTCAAGATATTGTGAAACATTGATGGAATATCAAACCAAATATATATTTATAAGAACTTATTTTCAATTTTCACCACTGATTTCTTTTCAATTGACATTGTATTTATTAAAAAGCTTGTCTATGAATCAATAAAAATATCGATGTTTTTTTTTGATATTCACGAATTCTCAGCGCTGCCTTTTTCAAGTGATTTTGCAATTGTTTATTATAATAAAAAGGTTTTTTAATTTTTTCTTAAAAATATTGGCGAGGCGGAATAAATTTGACCTACGTAATAATCAATAATAATTCAAATTTTATTTCATTGAAAAACTGTATTTATTATTTCAAAAAGGTAAACAATGAAATAATTTAACTTTAACCAATTTAAACAACAAATTAAATAATTCTTTTTTTTAAATCAATGAATAAAAAATTCCTAATTTCGTCAATAAACTGTTGTTGATAGAGTTTCCTTTATCATTATTTGTCAGTTTACCAGTTGCTATAAAAACATTAAATATTTATTTTCTATTATTCCAAATTGCCCAGAACTGAAACTTACTCCACAGATTTCACAAAAACTTTTAATACTGACAATTGTTTTTTTTGCCGTAGGTTTAAATTAGTCAAATGATAATTTCTGTTTAGAATGTATACAAAACATTTTATCAATATTAAAGAAATGTTAACAGAATAAAGAAAAAAATAATTTTCCCGGTTTACAAATTAACTTTGCATTTTGTTTAAATTAAATTCGTTTTTGAATTTTGTTTAAAATTTGGTTATTTAACTAATGTTTTATTCAAGTTTTTTCTTGATGAAATTTTGACTTTAAAAAGATTGAAATAATAAATTATTAATTAAAATTAATTAAAATTATTTATTTGAATGTTTTTATTTATCAGATATCCTTATTTATATGTATCAGTATTTATAGTAATTGGTCTAAAATTTATTAGTAAAATCCGAAATAAACATAATTCTTATGCAAATGTAGTTATTAGTTTTGAATATAGCGAATAAAGTTTCAACTAAAGTCACAATAAACCTGAGTTTCAACGACTGAGGCTGAGAAAAACTTGAATGATATTTATAAAAATTCACAAGATGTCCTTAAGATATGGGAAGCTGAAACTTCGACCTCGAAAATCTTACTCGCGAGGCTCTTTGACTATATGTTGATAATGTATCCGAAATATGAACTACATGAAATTATTGTGAAGTAATTTGACATCATCTTCAACAAAATGGAACATTTGTAAAGAAAAGGTCTTTAACATTATGAGGAAGATAAAAGATTCTAGAAGTTTTAATTAGAAATTTTGTTAAATTTTAAAAATATTTTTATCGAAAAATATTTTAAAAGAAAGAAAAGATAAGTTTTGAGTGCATAAATTATTAAATAAAATTTATGGAGTTATCTGGTAATTTGCTAACCGATATTAATGTTTTAATGGATGAAATGGGTACAAATCACGATCATCGTCATTACGAATTGTCATTGGAATTAAAAAGTAGCTCCTCCTTATTAATAAAAAATGAGAAAGCAATGATTGACCAGCAGTCAAGAACCTCTTTCAACACTGAAATTTGGATTACATTCATAGAAAATAATACAATATCTTTGGTGGAACATGAACAGTTTTGTGCACTTGGCACCTCTGAATGCAAACTTAACTATTACATCTGAACTCTACTATCAATTACCTGAATGAATACATGTAACATTTGTCAACTGTCAAACAAAAATAGTAAAGTTACTTATCGCGAAGGTCAATGAAAGATTTGTCTTGAAAGTCTTACATCCCTCTCCGTATAACCAACATATTGCTTGTCCGGATTGTGATTTATTGCGGTTACATCACCATGTCAGCGGATACTGTCAAACAAGACATCTTGACATTTATTGTCACAAAGACAATAACTAAGTTCTTCAGATGTTAAATTAAAATTTTTCGTAGAAGATAGGAAGATATTATAAATAAAGTTAGGAGAATAAATTATTGGAATACTTTATAAAATGTATGTATTTCTCTTTTAGTAAAATAAAATAAAAGAAATTTGATAATTGACAAACCAATAGAATGAGTCTCCAAAATACAAATCTCAATTGATTTATTTCTACAATTTTCCATTAATCCTTTCCTATTGTTTTAAGGTTGGTTGCAGTTCTGGAAGATTTCTTTATCTTTTTTGGACATTAGTGAAGTTTCCAATTGTCAAAAATTACAATGTACATTTTTCATCAAAGTATTTAAACAAAACCTATTTGCAAACGAATTCAAAATAGAGATTATGAGAATTTGAATATTGAAGAATTTTAAAAAATTAAAAAAACAATTGCAAAATGAAGGAAAGCTTATTAAGAATTAAAAGATTTTAAATTTTAAAAGAATAATTTTTATAAAAAGTTAATTTTGAAAAACTAGCTTGCTGAATTCTATATATTTGAATTGAATCACACCAGTTGGAAAATATTGGAATTTGAGTCTCAAAATATTTGTTTAAATGTTGCAATTTAAAGATATATTTTGTTTTACAGTAATAATGTAATTATTAATTTTGACTTACCCATTTATAATGTCATTGCAACTAACAAAAATAATAATTCTAATTTTAATTACTAATAAATAATTTAAATATTTTTATTATTAATAAATTATTATGGAATTAGATAAAATTTTTTAAAAATAATTTCAACTATTAAATAATTTTGAATCAATTTATCTTCGTTAGTTGTTTTTGTTTAATTTGTCATTGAAATTTTTCATATATATAAAAAATTGAAAAAAACTTTCTCATTCTTAGGTTATTCAATTGGAAAATCAAGAGAAACCAGATTTGATAAATCCAAAAAGTTAAATGAATTTTTATATGTATTTTCCAATTTACATTGAATTTCAGAGATAAATAAACCGAATCATTCAATGCACAATGATCCCAATCAAATAAGGGATGCCATATTTTATTCAGACAACAGTAACATGAAAAATCACCGAGAATCTACAATACTCAGCATATCGGAAACGATTGCCAATCTTGTTGACAATAAGGTGATAATTCTCCTCCATCATAATATTATAATAATTTATTTCATCCAAACAAGAAAATTATAAATAAGAAAAACTCAATGTAACTAAACTAATTTTAGAATTTAAATAAATATATTATTAAATATATATTGATATGGCATTTTTTCCCAGGAAATTTCATACTTATATGATCTAATATGTTTGAAATGCCCATTTTTATCTTTTCAGCGTATTATTTAATTATCAGCATTCAGTTTGAAGGAGGATTCATCAATTAAAATTATGGGACTAATGTTTATTCATCCCCATATTTATAAAGGATACTTTTATTTCTGTCTTTTAGTGTCAAAACAATTTGTTTGGTTACATTTAGATATATGTGACATATATTTATTAAAAAAATTTGACTGATTCATAGTCAAATTTTTTTATAAATACAATATCAATTGAATTTATTCAAAAAATAGCTTGAAGACTATAAATCAGTAAAATATCGATGTTTTTGATACTCACGAATTTTCGGCACTACCTTTTTCAAGTGAATTTGATCATTATTACATATACCATTTATTTTTGGGGGAAAATAAATTTATTTCGTATTTTATATTAAATTTATTGGTCTAATTATATTTTAATTAGAAATTATATTTCCTCTAATTATCTTTTAATTAAAAATTATATTTCATATAATTATATTTTAATTATAATACCTATTTTTTATATTAAAATTTTTTTAAAAAATGTTTTTCAAAATTTTATATATTTTTAATTTTTAATTTAAATTTAAATAAATGTCTCTGAGATTTTTATTTAATTTAGTTGTATGTTGATGGATGGTTTAAGTTTTATGAGTCTGTGGCTAATCTTTGTAATGTATTTTTGAACGCATCTTGTAATATCTTGCATTTTGTTTCGCGTATGAGTGGTGCTGATTTGTGCACTTTTTTTCAGTGTTCGTGATAATAACTGGTTTTGTTTTTGATGTGTTCGTTGATTCTTGTTTGGAACGTTCTATGTGTTTCTCTTATGTACGATGTTTTGAAGTTTTTAAGGGTTTTTATATTAAGAGTGAGAGATTTTTGTGCCGAGAGATGCTTTTTCGTGAGATTAGTCAGTTTCTTGACAATGTTCTTAATGTCATTTTCCAAACTACTAATATTCTCGTCGATGTCATTTGGAAGGTCCGGTATGTTGACGTATGTTCTACGATTTGGATTGAGAAGATGATTGTATTTTTCAGCGATGTTAGAAGATTCTGAATGAGATTTTGTTTTGAATTTCTTTGTTATAAGATGTAATCCTAATTGTCTTCTTAGACTTTCAAAAGTAGCATTGGTTATAATTTCAACCAATATAATAACAGTTATAATAACAACCGCTGCACCTTTGAAATCACAGCTTCGTAAGTCTCAAAATTCTCTAACATCAGACCTATTTCATCGAGATTGTATATACCAATCCTCCACCAAATGGTTTTACTTCTCAAAAAACATTGTATACCAAATTACCAATTTACTTTTCATGTTGCACAAATGAGTAAATCGACTACTACTAAATTTCATTTTATTTGATTAATTTATAAGTAAATATTTTTCATTTTGGTTTAATTATGTTGAAATTATTTTTTTATACAAATCCCTGCAGCAAAATATTATTGGGGAACTATAGTTGACTATTTTGTAATTTCTTTTATTTTCTATTGAAATCATATTAAAATTTTTATTATCTAAACTATACGATTTAAGATTTGAATTGTCTCGGACTAATTATATGAAGTTGAACAGATTAGAGATGTCAAATTTGATTCTGCTGTCCTGGACTCATTCATATGGACTCAGTCATTTGAAAATCTGGTTCATTATTGACAGGGAAATTGTCAATTTTTCAATTATTCAAAAAATTAATTATTTTTGGAAAATTTATTAAAAATTATTGCTATCTGTATTTTGGTAGTAAAATCAAATATTCGCGTCAAATAAAATTTCAACAATTCAATTTTGTGATGAGAATATTTTAACAAAATTACTTTATTGAAACGGCCGAAAAATTTCCGGTATAGTGATAAACATTTATTATGAACACTACTCGCCAGTCAGTCAACCATATCAGTTGTAGATTTTGACTTTTCGCTGCTTTTTGTTGTCCGGAAGTTAGAAAAAATCATTTCCGGAAATTCAGATTTCCAAAAACTATCTACGTACAAAAATTGCATAAACTTCTTAATGTATTTATTATAATATTAATTATATCATATTTTTAATAAAATATATTTTTCTTGTGAACAAAATCGTGGTTAACTAAAAGTTGTAATCATTTATTATATTTGCTATAAACAAATATACGTTGGGAGTTTGTGTTTATCAATTTTTGTGACACGTGGAGTCAGAGTAACCAACGGTCGACTTGTTAGTATCATAAAACCCAATAATAATAATAATAATAATAATAATAATAATAATAATAATAATAATAATAATAATAATAATAATAATAATAATAATAATAATAATAATAATAATAATAATAATAATAATAATAATAATAAAACAAAATATGAAATCGTTTGTTTAATAAAAATTAAAATATTTTAGTTATAAAATAACATAAATTTTTGTATTTGTCAATGAGTTTATAATTTACGAATAATTTCAAATTTATGAAAATGGAGAAATTTCGAAAAAAAAGTTTTTGGATAATCATAATGCATTCATTTGTTTAAATGCAATATTTCTAAACCTAATTACCCGTTTAAAATATTATTTCTTTAAAATAAATTCTATATTTGATGTGTATTTTGGCATATTTGTTTAAGATATCAAACTTAATTATAACTTAGACAGAAGCACTCAATTAATTAATTAAATTATTTGATTTATTAAAAGCGATTTAGAATTTGAAAAATGTTTTTTTTAAAAAAGAATTTAATTAACAAACATTTTAACTGTAAATTTGTGATCTTTTGTTGAAATAGAAATTTATTTTGGCTTGTTTATAATTCCACAGAGATGATAATGGATAATGCGATGTAGGATCTGTTATGATGCTTGGGATGAAAATATCGAATTGTTTAATGTTCTTAACCCTTAAACCACTGAAATAGAATTACGCCCATTCGAAAGTTCTCAACCAAACTGACCGTTACAAGCAAACCACGTGTTTGATCGTGTTCAAACCTGCAAGTTGTGGTGGGGAGTTTTACAGACAAAAAACGGTCTTACTGGTTGGAACGCGAAAATGTTTTGATTTGAATTGAATGGAGTTTTTATGATGACCGTCTGTAAACAGTTTTAGTTGTTAAAGGGTTAAAAACAATCTTACAAAATACTGATTTATAAGGTTCCTTTAAATTAATATTTTCCAAAATTGAATTTCAATATAAAATCTTACAATTTTGTTCAAAGTAATATGGAAATTCATGTTTCTCTTCAAACAAAGGATCCTTTACAATAGCAGTCTTTTAACCCTTTTAATCGCATTTAATGGATATAGTTAGTTAATTCTACTTCAAAGGAACCTTTCCATGAATTAATACGACTAGATATAAAATCCGTAAAAGTCATTAAATATTTCAATATCTCTAAATATGATGTGAATCCATCAATAATGGTCACCATTAAAATTTTGCATTTTTATAATGTTCCTTAACCACTTTTGAAATATGTGCTCTGCCAGAATCCCGAATGATACACTTGCCTGGATTTATATCAAATCTTGGATACATTAAGTATATCCAAATGATTCTGATCTCCCCTGTGTTATCCCAAATTTACTTGGGGACTTTCATAATACTCAGTTCTCATTTTCAATTGATTTGAAATCTTTTCCTTTATAAATAATTAAAGGGGCAGCCTTTTTCCCATTTATCTAAACCGAAATAGCAACCGTTACTCTCATTGATAAAAAACTCTATCGATCACATAACGAAATGACACATTTCCCAGGAGATCGGTGGTTTGTGTCTTACTGTCTTCAAAACAGACTGATGTTTCATCCATCAACAGTCTTTTAACATGTTAATAAATGATTTTAATTTTTAAGATATGTCATAAATGAAACGGTTCTATCAACTAAAACACTATTAGACAGTGTTGTTTTCTTCAAATAAAAAGATTGCTATATCAGAAATGGTTGTTTTTGTAACATTTATCTTCATTATTCACAGCAGCCCTTCCAATACACCCAGCAATGTATTTCTGCCACCCTCTTTAACTATCTTCAGAACATTTGACTGGATTTTAATGGCTTCTAAGTTTTTATACCACTGTCAATACATTAAAAAACATCATTCCCAGCAAGCTCTTTCACTAAAATGCTTTTCTGCTTTGTAACAACTATTGTTATTTTCAATTTGGGTAAAACCTTCATTTCTAAACTCAGTAGTAAAAGACTGTTGGGTTATTATTTAAGAAGTCGGATAGTTTCTGACTTCTAATGTCCTTTTCCAATCAAAGAACTAAAACTCAACATAGAACAACTTTATACAAACTTTATCACAATTTCATTCGTCGACAGTCGTTATCGTAAAGTAGGTTACCCAAGGGGTAATCACATTTTTGGTACAATCCGGTATAGTGTTCCTTGAATTTACTTGAATTATTTTCTTTTTGAGTCTCTTTGATTTCGAAATCCACGCTAATTTTGTTTCTTCGACCAAATGGCAACTCGTTTCTTTTCAGCTTTTCCTTTTATACTTTTCAAAAAGGCATTATCTATATTACATTAATTCCTTCGGGGATTACCGACGTTTACCCAATAATTATCGGCATTTACTCAACCGTTATATTAATCCTTGTTGGGATTACCGATAATCTTCTAACGCAGTGGTTCTTAACCTGGGGTCCATGGACCCCCAGGGGGTCCGCGAACAGGTTCCAAGTGGTCCGCGGCACTATTTACAAAAAACTTTTATTATTTTTGTTTGAAGCTGAATAAACAGGTTTATAAATAATTATTAAAAAATGCATGTGTTTTCAATTTATTAATTTTTTAACATTTCAGGGGTCCGTCGGTACCAATTATATATTTATGGAGTCCATAAGTTTGAAAAGGTTAAGAACCCCAGTTCTAACGCATTGGTTACCCGTTCTTTGAATCTTCTGGGAGATTATTTGTTATCCTATCAATTTCATTACTAAATGGGCGCTAGGTCGAATTCGCTTCACTTTCTAATTAGTCGTGTCTCAGTGCGCACCGAGGTTTCCTCATCGCTTGGGTTTCCCTTTGTCTCGGGCTTTCAATTAGCGATTATTTAATTTTTAATTAGTCTGTTATTTTATTATAACTTTTTCTAGGGACCCCTCACGAAAGGTTTATTATTGTTTCTGGATTTGTGTCATGATTTCGTGTTCAACCATACCAATTTCCCTCGATTGATATTAATTCTTATATTTTATAAATTTTTAATTAATTTTTTTGCACTTTTGTTATTTTGGTATTTTTATTGACTTTTATTCTACTTCTGTTTTATTTTGTGCTTTTGTACATTACCCCCAACAACTGTCTTTTCTTAATATAACCTTAAAAAATACATAAAAAATTATTACTTGATACATATTACGGAAAACTATTTTATCTAAATGAATTTATTTAGATAATGGTATTTAATAAAAAATTTATATGGATACTGTTTGGACTAAGGATAGTACTTGGAGTTATCTCTTATATGTTACATTTAAAGCCACTGAGATCGTTTTGCTAAATTAATAAAAACAGTACACTGAAAAGGATAATCTTTCATCATTCACCTTTCTCTAAGTTTTTATCTAACGACATTTGTTCAGTGAAATTCCTTTCATTCTACAGATTGGGATGGTTTTCCCATAAATTATTTCAGATTATTCCACTTAATTTTGTTATTTGACATAATTGATACATTTTAAGATTTGTGACTAAAACATATAAAATAAAAACTGTAATGAAAAAGTAATATTTTAAATTAAGGTCGACAAAGGTATGAAGAGAAGTCTCCAGTGCCAAAATTGTGAAAAACAATTTACATTGTCAAATAATTTATCAAGACATCGACGGCTTTACTGTTCGTCCCTGCGAGAAAATAGTTCCTTCATCCCCAGCTCTATCACCGAACAGACTAATATCACGTCATCAAGCAGTCATATGTACATCAATAAACCTGGCAACATATCCAAAGTGCATCATGAACGAGATTCTTTTCTATTGAAAGTAAAACTAATTTATATATATATATATCCAAATATATTAAGCCATTTTAAATTTGTCATCAAATTGTAGGTCCTCATTTAATTTTTACACTCAGAAAAGAAAGCTGACAACTGAAGATATTACTAACCACATTCTTTCCCTATACAATCTCGTTTATTTTGCTTACCCACAAGGTATCTCTCATCTTTATCATTACTGAATCTTCTTGATCTTGATATGTTACTTTACTGACAATTTCATTTTAATTATAATTTAGCATGTTTAAAATTATTATTTAATTAACTTATAATTTATTAGATTATTTAAATTTATTAGAATTCTATGTGAAAAATAGGAATGCATCATCAAAGTTTTTTCACAGTTGCTCAAATTAAAATTTTATTCTTGACTTTGTCCTATATTAATCCAAGATAGATATCTCAGACCCCCGATCCATCTAAAAACCTAGCAAAGCTCTTGTTATTGTTTACTGGCTAAAATCATTTTAACCCTCTACTTTAAAACCCTTGATCTATACCATAAGTCAAATTTTCCAGACCCCAAGGTTTGTAAATGTTTACTTTAAGCACTTTTAAAAATTCCTGGTTTAACTTTTGAGTTTTAATCTACAAAATACATCTTTTCGAATTTCTATTAAATTTGTCATTGAAAATTGTCTCTCTACGTTAGTTTCTACGTAGTTCCAACAATACGAAAACACTTATATAATAAAAAAAAGATTTTTGAATAAATTCTTCAATTAAACTGAAAATATAAACTATGACAATAATAATAATAATAATAATAATAATAATAATAATAATAATAATAATAATAATAATAATAATAATAATAATAATAATAATAATAATAATAATAATAATAATAATAATAATAACAAAAATAAAATAATAATAATAATATAAAACAATTAAAATATAATTTAAGTCTTTTGTTGCGAATGTATTTAATGAAAATATTTTCGACTATAAGATAGTCCTAAATTATTATTCGCAGCAAAAGGCTTAAATTATCTTTTAATTGTTTTAAATAATAAATGTTGCTACCAAGAAATCATCACTTAATAATAATAATAATAATCATGATTCGTGATAGTTCTCAGTAGCAGAATAATTTTAAAATATAATTTAGATAAGTAGGTAAGCCATTTCTGCAATTTTTATTAATTAATAATTTTCAGCAAATTATGATTTGTTCACTCAAACATAAAATTCTGGTTATTTATTGATCTTTCAAAATCAAATCTTGACTTCTGGGAACGAAAAATGTTTATCATAAACTCTGAACAAAGTTACTGTGCTTTGATGTCCTTTGACAGTTGTTGACGGGAGTTTTATTTGGGTTTTGAGTTTTGTAAAGAAAGTATGAACTAAATGATGCAATTTCAATTAAATGAAAGAATAATTTCAACTTAACATATTTAACACACACACACACACACACATATATATATATATATATCCCTTTAATAAAAGGTTTGACTTTATTTTTCACGGAAATACTTTACAAGTCTCTATAAATTCAATTATCAAATTAGGAATCTACATTCTATATCGTATATACTTTATAAAGGGAAACTGGAAGGTGAAAGGTTTACTGTCAAGGAAATCCTTAACGTCTTCTTTCAACTAATTCTTGTAAGTAAATGTCGATCACGTTAAAACTATAAAATTCAAGGTTTTTTTAGATAATCAAAAGTAAAACACTGCCGAGAGAAGTTGTAAAAATAATATAAAGTAAATAGCAATGACAAAAAAATAGAAATCATGGTTAAAATACCACATAAAAGTCTTGCAGTTGTTGATCTTATTTCAAAAGAATCAGTTATTAAATACGTATTATTTAATGCATTTTCATTTAACGACAAATCACTCATTTACTCATTAAAACAATTTGCATTAGATTCAGCTGGGAAAATTAAATTCAGAAGTTTGGATAATACTAATTGATTATTATAAGAACTTTTTTCAATTTTCACCTCTGATTTCTTTTCAAATGAAATTGTATTTATTAAAAAATTGATTTTGAATAAGTAAAGATATCAATGTTTATTTTGTTGATATCTTACTGATTCAGTCTATTTTTTAATAAATAAAACTAATTGAATAATATATATTATATTATTTATTATATATTTGGCGATAATTCATTATCGTGCGTAGCACTATATATTTTGGATAACAATTTAACAAACAAAAATTATTAGGGAGTTTGGAAAATGAGGGCGGATTTGAAAAAATACCTTGCTGACTTCATTTGTTATAAATGCACTCATAAATTATGCATTACTCTGGTTTTTATCTGCACCTTGTTTCATTCCTCCTTTTCTTCCACATTTATATTGGTTTATTCATGTATATTCATGAAAATAGCTCCATTATAATTTCAAAAAACGATGAAAATGAACAGTGTATGATGACGCATTGATACTTGATACTTCGTGAGATAGTCTTATCTTATAGTTCTTCTTCATTGACTCTTGTTTAATGTCTGAAAAATCTGTGAAAATGTCTTTTGGGAAATTGATACCAAATTATTAGTCTAGCTTCAAATGATTTACTCCCATCGAATTCATTTATAAGGAAATGGCGTTCAAACTTGAAAGCTTTTAATCTCAAATCCTTGATTAGTCAATCCACAGTAACTCTTACTCAATTAAAAAAGTTGTTTTAAATATTTTTTTATTTAAACTCATTGTTTTTTAACACAATAAACGCACATAATTAATTTTAAATTTGATCAAACAACAAAAATTTATGTAAAATCTTTTTTTAAAAATACTTTAGTCTTGGCAATTATTTATTATTATAATCTTAAGTAAGGTTTGATGTTTCAAGAACGTATTTTAATTCAAAATACATAAAAAAATACTTTTAATAAAAAAGGAAAACATTACATAAAAACACGTTTCAGTGTAAAAAAGTATTTTTTTTCAAAATAATACAAAATAAAAATTTTAAAAAAATTAAAAAATAATTAAATGATTTTTTAAAAAAATTTTTAAACTTTTTCAGTGCGAATTATATGAGCGAAAATACTGATAATTATTCTATTAAAATTTGATGCAAATAAAACTCCCATTGGAATAAGTACATTTCTATTTCAATGGTGATGTTTTTAACAATAATATTAAACTCTATAAAACTTGTCATCAAATAATTTCCCATTTCAAAGCTAATCATATTCTAGATCTATGAATAATTCATTTGTCAAATTTGGCAGTTGAAACTTAATTGAAAAATTGTGTTTCCCTTTTTCGGATTTTTATTGGAAACTTTTGAAATAAGTCAGATTTTATTGCAAAATTTTCACGTCAAAAAATTCTGATCATATTTGGCACATCGAATCCAATAACAGTTTTGGGCTGATCAACATTTGTCAAAGTTTATTATTTTTTGAAACGAATTATGCGTGAAATGGTATGATAAAAAAATTTTGTTCAAATTGAAGAAATGTAGGGAAACGAAAAATCGTGGTTAACGGACTGCAAACACACGGCAAAAGTAAAGACATAGAAACACATTATCTATAATTTATTTATTTATATATTTGAAAGTAGGGAAGTCCTAAAAGATAGTTTTTACGATCAGAATTACATTTATAATCAAGATAATGAAATCTTTTGTTACTTCCTCTAATTAACAACAACAACAACCAATAATATATTTTTAAAAAAATAATTTTATATTCCATATAGTTTTGTTTCATTTCAATAATAACAACAACAGAAAACCACTTTAAAAGTAAAAGGTGAGGTTAGTATTATTATATAAATGTGAACGACGCCGTAAAGATATGGAGGAGACAATATAAATATTTTGATCTCATTCCACAGACAATTAATATTCAAGTGTTTAAATAGTATTGTTGGGGTTTGTCTAAAGTATCACAAAAGAAATGGGAATGTGCAAAGAAATTTAAATGTGCAAATCGATAAAATGCCAAAACGTTTAAAAAATTAAAAATTCCGGAAGAAATGGGTATGTATGAATAGAATAAAATGAGACAAATACAGATATGATAATTTAAATTCAACGGGTATCCCCAGAAAAAGATATTCAAAAAAATGTAAATTAATTAAAAGATAAATAAATACATTATTAGTTAAGTAGGAAACCTGAGACATGTCAAAAATTCAAGCGGTAAACAAGAGAATAATGAGATTAAGCCTCCTTAATGTTTTGTTTTGAACAAATTTTAGGTTGATGGCTAATTTAATTTTTTGATTTCCGAAAATCACAGGAAGAAAACCAATACTAAAAGACGCTGGAAATCAAGTGCCAGTTGGTCGAAGAATAAAATGATATTCCTACGAAGGATTAAAAGGAGCTAAGCTCTTATCAAATTAAATTTGTAAAAAGGAAATATATTCAAAATCTAATAAGATGGTGGTCTTCCGTTGTATTACAAAACTTAGTGGTGAGCAAATGGTGTATTGCAGAAAATGTTTAAAATTGCCAAAATATCCCATTTTACGCAATATTTTCCAAGTCAAGACAACAATAAGCTTCCCTGTGTAGTCAGTCCATTTTTTGAGATATATCCTAGTCACATTTGACTAGTTTGGAGCTAGAAAGTCTTATTGACTTTCGAAACGACGTGACTTGTACAGCTTTAAATTTAGAAAAAATTGCATATGTGTATAGTAGCTTGAAAAGGTTTGCCCACTACTGACTTAATTTATTAAATTTTTAGAGGAAATTTCAGATACAATAAGAGTGTAATTGACAATATTTTATCAAATTTGTTGATGTTTGTTGATGAGTCTTATATTAATAATTGAAACAAATAGCACGAGGAATCACAGACATTATAGACTTTACCCATAATAACCCAAGAAAATTAATTTTATAATGAGTCGTTTATATTTTTATTGTTTTTTTTGAGAGGTTATATTATGTGTTTAATTAATAGTTGATTTCATTGGCTTTAGAAAAGTGAATGACATACGAAGCTCTGACTTTAACGATGGAAGGGAAATTTCCTTCATCATCCACTCAAACTTTGTCAACGCAGCATTTGACCAAAGTTTAAAATTAGTTGTTAAAAAATTGTTTTAAACAAATATTTTAAATGACATCCATGTAAACACAAAATTAGTATAGTAAAATGAATAAATAATTGTCTCTATTGACCACATTCTTATTATAATGGATTAAGATATTTTTTTACGGATGTCTAACAATAAAATAAGATAAACATTACGAGCTTTGCGATACCCAGTGCAAATCCCAATAGTAGACTAGTTTCGAGCTTTTGGCTCTCATCAGTACTATGCAGGAGACGCGAAGATTTCTCTTCTCGCCAGGTAAGTATACAATATTGCTGATTCAACTCTATTGCATACTTTACCTGCTACACTGGACATCACATCACTTGCAAATTCGCTATATTTTTTTATTAGTTGCTCTAGGATTATATCATACATACAAGGAAGGCTTTGGTTCCGTAAGCTCACAACTACTTGCTAATTTGATATTTTTTTTCGTAAAAATTATTTTATTTTCAATTTTTCAACAAATCCAAATAGAATTGCCGTTAAGTGCATTTTTAATTCTGTGGAAAACTGATTCTCTGTTTAATCAATGATTTTCAAATTTTACTTCCTGCTTTTAATTTGTCTGAAAAGTTCTGCAAGAGAAGCTCTTTATTAGAATGTCTCATTGACTTGACTACTTTGCCGACTTGCAGGAAATTCAGTAAGAACTTACATCAGTGGTTTTAGTGGAAATAAGTATGGCAATTTTGCAATTATAAAGCGAGTATTTAATTTCATTCTACATTAATGACGAATTGATATCTACCGAAACTCTCGTCATGTTGCAACATATATGCAACAATAATTTTCCTGCTATCCGATTTCATGATGAATAATAAAATTCAATTTCTTATCCTTTTATTTCTAAAGATAGACTCAGCCCTGACAATGGTAAATAAATTATTTGTTTTGCAATTTCTTATATAAACAACAACAAACTAGAAGACAATCTCATAGTGACCGTCAATTCTGAACAATATTGCGTGTTGTTGGACACTTTTAGAAATAATGTTTGGATCCAACAAGATGGTGCAACAGCACACACATCTAGACATTCAATGGAAATTTTGAGGGAAACGTTTTCCGGTCATTTAATTTTATTCAGAGGTGACCTCAGTTGGCCTGCCCGATCACCTCACTTGAATCCATGTGATTTTTTCCTCTGGGGATACCTATTGAACAATTGAAAGATGCAATTCGTCGGGAAATTGAGGCTGTTCCGCATGAAATGATCCACCGAGTTATAATCTACTTTCACAAACCTCTTCAACAGTGTGTGGACAATAACAGCGAACATTTGACTGATGTTATTTGTTAGCTAAAATAATATAAATTATTATTATATATACATTTGGGAAATAGAAATACTTTTTTTTATTATTCAAACAACATAAAATAAGTACAGTTGATAAATAATAATTTTATATTTATTTATTTTAATTTGGTTTTATTTAAATTTCAAACGTATCAGATCTTTTTGCCCCACTCTGTCTAATGAAATGATTCCGTGAAATTTTGATAAATTGTATTAGGATTCGTCTAGAGCTCCTGGCATAGGCGATATAGTCAAGCACCTAGAGCTCCTGGTATAGGCGATATAGTCAAGCACCTAGAGCTCCTGGCATAGGCGATATAGTCAAGCACCTAGGGCTCCTGGCATAGGCGATATAGTCAAGCACCTAGAGCTCCTGGCATAGGCGATATAGTCAAGCACCTAGGGCTCCTGGCATAGGCGATATAGTCAAGCACCTAGAGCTCCTGGCATAGGCGATATAGTCAAGCACTTAGGGCTCCTGGTATAGGCGATATAGTCAAGCACCTAGAGCTCCTGGCATAGGCGATATAGTCAAGCACCTAGGGCTCCTGGCATAGGCGATATAGTCAAGCACCTAGAGCTCCTGGCATAGGCGATATAGTCAAGCACCTAGGGCTCCTGGCATAGGCGATATAGTCAAGCACCTAGAGCTCCTGGCATAGGCGATATAGTCAAGCACCTAGAGCTCCTGGCATAGGCGATATAGTCAAGCACCTAGAGCTCCTGGCATAGGCGATATAGTCAAGCACCTAGGGCTCCTGGCATAGGCGATATAGTCAAGCACCTAGAGCTCCTGGCATAGGCGATATAGTCAAGCACTTAGGGCTCCTGGTATAGGCGATATAGTCAAGCACCTAGAGCTCCTGGTATAGGCGATATAGTCAAGCACCTAGAGCGCCAAAGTTTAGAAAGCAAAATAACATTTTTGTAAAGCAGGAATCTTATAATGATACAAAGACTATTAATAATTAATCAATTAATTAATATTCAATTTTAACTATTTATTCTATGAATAGATTTGAGACTTTTTATAATGACTATTTATTGCCAGTTTGTCTATTTTTACCGTTAAAAGTTGCCGAGGTTTTTAGCTAATTTTTCATTTATGGACAATGTCCAAATTTACCAATCGCTCAATGTCGCAAAGTAACATTTTCCCTTGAAACAATTTCCAAAATTACAATTCTCTCCCGCCCAGTAAGCTATTTGATAACAAAACACGCAAAACTTTAAAAGGAAGCTGATTCAATATTATTTCAATATTACAGAAACACTTCCTGAAAATTTCCATAATTAACTTTTAAGTCTCCTGCGTAGATAAAACAGGTTAAATTGAGGTAATTGTAAAATTGGGATTTATTATGTACATTAATTATACAAATATAACATCACTTCTGATTTCCAATTTTTGTGCTATTTTTCATCAAATTGTAAATACAATTATTATTATATAAAAATAATGTTTCCAGGAAACATAACAGACATTGTTTGTTCGTGTCGCAGGACCTCACAATCCACTAAATGTAAAAAAATTAAAATAGTTTCCGGTTTTCACTGTTTAGAAAATTTAAATAATAATAATAACAATAATAATAATAATAATTGTTATTATTATTATAATTTAAAATAATACAAAATAAATAATTCTCAATAGTGGCATTTTCGTAATGATAAAATAAAATAATTCAAGATTAATAAGATAAATAATATTAAAGTATATCAATAAAACATTTTATTTTTTATCTCTACATTTACGCCAAATAATATAATAAAAATATATTATTATTTCCAATGAAATAAAATTTATTTGTTCTTGTTTCAAAAATTAATAAATGATATTAATATTGATATGAATTATTAATATAGATACTAATATTGATATGAATAATTTAATTGAATATACTGATTCATAAAATAAACATTATTTTTGTTATTATTAATAAATAAAACGAAATGTATGTATTTATTATTAATCTTATTATTTATTAAAAAGAGCTTGAAGACTATAAATCAGTAAATATATCAAAAACATTGATATATTTACTGATTTATAGTCTTTAATAAATACAATGGAAAAAAATCAGTGGTGAAATTAGAAAAAAAATTCTTAAAATAATAATAATACTAATAATAATAATAATAATAATAATAATAATAATAATAATAATAATAATAATAATAATAATAATAATAATAATAATAATAATAATAATAATAATAATAATAATAATAATAATAATAATAATAATAATAATAATAATAATAATAATATTACTATTACTATTACTATTATTATTATTATTATTATTATTATTATTATTATTATTATTATTATTATTATTATTATTATTATTATTATTATTATTGATAGCAGAAGTATCAGTAGTAATTTTAGTAATGCTAATGTTATTAATAGTTTAACTAAAAAGCACTTAAAAATTGTATCTAAAATTTTAGAAAGTAAAATTACGAAAGAGACTGGACCAAACATTTCATAATCGAAAATGTCCGAAATGTTTTAAGAGATTTTTCTTTAAAGTAACTCAAATTATCCATTCGCAAAATCACAAGAGAAAACAGAGACGCAAATGGAATTGTGAGAAATGTGGATTCAGATATTCCAGAAAACGAGTTCTCCTTCGACATTACGAAAGAATGTGTGGAATAAGACATTCATCAAATCCCAGTACGAATTCCAAACAGAAATTGCTCTCTGGTAATTATTTTGAAATTTACAATAGGAATGGATTTTTTTCATTCAGAATCCCTACGATGTAATTTCTGTCAAATGATATTCACAGATCAAATTTACTTTACAATGCATCAGTTGAGAATTTGTCACCATTTTATCACTGAAAATACCAAAAACTACAAGGCTACTGACAATGACAAAACAAATACTGAATCCACTGATGAACCCCAAAAGAAATTGCACCTTGTAAGAGATTAGAAATTATTAAACATCATCATATATAACTATTTCTCGTATTTAAGCTTTTCCATAATCACTCGAATATTTGTTAAACAAATGGCATTTTACTCCCACTTGTTGCAAGATTTCTAATAGAAATAAAAATCAGAGATATTTTCTATAACTATCATCTTTATTCTTTTTACCATTGGTTCATTTTCATTATCACTGTCTTGTATTTTCTTTTCACACTATAGATAATTATTTTTATTTAGTTCTTTTATTGTGTTACATAAATAAAAAAAAGGAAGATAAAAAAGGCTAAAAATTTCTAAAACAAATTGCTTTACAGAAATTAGATGCGATTTTAAATTGTACACTACGAATGGTGTTGATCTTACATGCTTATGTTTTACTTACATATATTAAGATTCAAAAAGGTTGTTAGATCTATCATAAATAGCATAATAGACAAACTAATTACATATATCAACAACAGGTTTTTCAGAATTTATTTGCGTTTTTTAGTAAATGTATCAATTGTCTCCCTTTAACATCCCACAAAGAGGTTTGAACGTCTGAGTTTTAAATATATTTCTAAATTTTTTAGAAACTGTTGTAAAAAGCTGTTTGTAAAGTTTTTGTTCTAAAAATCAATGTACAAAATGCTCTAACCACAAGAAATTTTAATTAATTTAATTAATTAGCTCTAGTGAATTTAATTTTTCATACATGACTGTATAATAATTGCTCATTCTATAATTGAAGATTTTGTGTATAAAGTTTAGAGCCAGTGATTAAAATTTTCAACAATTATTGACATAATTCTTTGAGTGCTTTAATAACAATAGTTATAAACTCTTGTCAATATCAATTTCATTGATTCAATACAATTACAACCGATTATTCAACTTTACAAATACAACAAAATAAGCTAATAGGAAAAAGCATAATTGGTCAATACTTATTGCAACACTAAGTAGGAAATAGCACTATATTTGAATTCAAATCATTTGACTATTTGAATGTTCCCCCACGATTTGAATTTATTGTATTGACAAAGATTTGTTACTCCAAAATTCTCTATAAGGGTGTCTGATTTCTGTTCTCTTGTTTATCCTGAGTTCTTTTTCCACCTTGTCAATTTTCTACATCCAAGTTTTTATTCAGTTTTACTTCTTTTTTGTGTCCCTCGTTACTTTTTTTACTTCTCGTTTTAATTTATTTAGCTTATCAATTCGACTTGATTACATTTTACAGATAATTCCATAACACATTCAATTTTTCCATTACAATTTAGATTCTGCTATTAGATTAGATCTGGGGCTCCCAAAGTTGTCATTGTTATCTTAAAAATCCATTCAAACAAATCTGCAATCCACACTTAAATTCCACTTTAGAAAGACTGTCAAGAAACGTTTTCTGCTTTTATTTTTGTTTCCTTATGTACTAATTAATTAATATTGACCTTGTTTTCCATTTTTACCTTATTATGTAGTTTCATTGATTTTCTTTTATTTCCTTCTCATTTCCTAACATTTCTTCGTGTTTTCTCGTTTTTTGAAAGATAATAACATTTCTCCCATTTTATGTTTGTTCCCTTCAGTTATTTTAATTATTTCCGACATCCTCAACAATATTGTGAAAATTTATTTATAAATGACTTTTTTCTTTTTTTTCCAATTTTAATAAAAAATTCATATTTCAAGGAAGACAATATTAAAGATCTGTTCTTATTGAAAGACCTATCATCGAAATCTTGTTCCACCGAGCATTCAATTTCGGAAAATTTTGAAAGTGAATCCAATCCCCGATCTCCAGAGAATTCATCCAGTAAAAATGACAAGTCCGAAAATATTACAATTAATCCCAATCAAAAGTTCCATTGGCATAATTTTGATGAAAATCAGCAAAAGATTTTCCAATGCGAAGTATGTAAAAAGAGTTTTTCTAGTCGCAGTTCTCTCAGTAATCATGTTAAATCTCACTACAGCAGCCGTGGTCAACCTTTTACCTGTCGGGATTGTAATAAACGATTTATCAATCTTTTGTCTTTGCAAGATCATCGAAGAGAAATGTGTTCACAGAAATCTCAAGATTCTGAACAGAAAATCGTTTACAGTTTGTCTAACTTCAATGGAGTGTCCCAAGTACCTATTTGGCCAAATATTACAAATGTCAACTCCGTAAATCAGCCGGTCACTTGTTTGCATTGCAGTGAAGTGTTTTATGATAGATTAGAATTGGAAGAACATGCTTTATCGAAACATTCCAATGAGCAGGGAAATATACTCTGTTTGCTATGTGATAGATCCTTTACAACAAATATGGCTTTGAGAGTTCATTTAACGAAGTCTCATGGATTTGCCAATGGTGGTTGCCCTGGTGTTTCCCAAAATCTACCCCCAATGCCGAAGCTGGAAACAAATTATCATATGGGTGATGATTTACCGACAAAAAAGAGACGAAAGGATAAGCGTATATATGAATTCGACAAGGATTACGCTTGTGATAATTGTCATAGAAATTTCAGTACTGGACAAGCTCTGGGAAATCACAAAAGAGCTTGTTTAAATTTGCCAAATGAATGTGTAAGCATTTGTTAATTATAATACTTTTTATTGAATTTATAACTAAATTTGTATGAACTAGTAACAAACAAAGAGGTGAGGTGGAGACTCATAAAATCATAATAAAAATAATAAATACATGACTTGTTTCAAAGATACATTATTCGAAAACAATTAAAATTGATTTACAAAATTAAGAATGTATCCCAAATATTGCGCTAGGAAATGAAGGATAGAAATCAGTTTTTCATCATTTTTCGGAGTTAAGATCGTGGTACGATTAATTTCCCATATAATACTATGAAGACCGGGTGAGACAAAGGAACCCGTTTTTTGAACTCAGGAAATGCGCCATTTCTATTCAGTGTTCCTCAACCCAAAACTTATCGCAGACCGTAAAATATCTGCTTTTAACGCGGATCTGTGATAAAATTATTTTTTATTAAAACAAATTCTCTTTGTTGTAAAAAACTGCAATCTACATTGACCAATAAATATTTATTATTTATTTATCAATATTTATTTATTCTCCACAAATCACACACACACACACACAGATGTAGTTTCCTTTTTCCGGATTTATATTTTTAAGGTTTTCGTGGACCAATCAAATTATAGCTGCGGACCGGCGGTTGAGAAACCCTAATCTATATAATAAAACTTCTAAAAAAGAGAAAATATTATGATTTTAAATTTCTATTTTTAAATAATTTTTTGTTTAAATAATTCCCAAAATAAAGTTGTTTAAATACTCTGAAATTGGCAAATTTTTTGTGTTCCAGAAATTTATTAATTAAATAAATATTTCCCTGATAAATGGATGTTCTTACTCGATCTAGTAATGTTAAAACTATCAATTTCGGAAATGACAAAGAGTGAATTGCTAATTTGTTGCAAGATTCATTTATATATATATTTCAAATGAAATTTATGCTAATTCCTACAAGTGTCACAATGTTACTCAAATTTCAATTTGTTGATAACTTGAATATTTTGTCTACCGACATTTCCCTATTGATCCTAATGACAATCGCCTTCCTTTTGACGTTCAATTAAGAAGGATTATAACAAACAATAATATTAATTTGTAACTTACGCAAATGTTATACATACTGTAAATATGCCATGTCAAGTGATGAAACTGAAAAGGAAATTTGTCAGTAAAATATATATTAAATAAATCAAATTATTATTCTGAAAACGATTTTATATTTTATAATGGGAAATTTTTTTAAGTTTGAAAGGGTAGAATTCACGTTTAAGTTAAAACTGAATATTGCTAATAAACATTTAAATTGTATTTATCAAATTACATAAATTTTTATATAAATATTTAAATTAATAAATTAAAGTTTAAAATATAAAAATAAATTAAAATATATTAAATATTAAAATAAATTAAACCAGCATTGAAATCAGCATCAAAATTAAAATAATAAAAAAGCCTCGAACAGATTGTTTGAATATTACAAAAAAAGCGCAGTTTTGTGAATAAAATAAATTTAGTAATTTTATTTGGTTAATTTATTAATTATGGAGATTGAACAAAGTTGAATTTCTTGTTATATTGTATATTGTCTTAAACGTTGTACTAAATAGGAAAACACCAATGATTTATTATCAAAAACTAAATTCTAAATGAAACAAACTAATCAAAGGTGAACAAAAAAATTAACGATTTTACTGATATTTTCATTTTGTAGTCTTAATAAAACATAGATATTTTAAATAATTTCTTAACTTGGTGGAAAAACCCTCAGTTTCAGTTTACAATTGTGCCTTAAATTATTTCTCTCGTTTAGAAGATGCAGCTCAGAATTTTAAAATGTAGAGTTTGTGATTCAGAAATCCAAATTTAGTATTCAACCTTTCTATACATCTCATCCGGACTAATACTAAATCACTTGGCATCCTTACTAGAATTTACTAGGACCTTCAGTGGCATAACCACCTTACTTATCACAGGATCTGAAATTATGGTAATCGAAGTAACCGATAGATTCATTAGAGATTTGAAATGACAATATAAATAAGTCCAAACAAAACGTGAAATAGCAATTCGAAATTGTATTAATGACAAAATCCTCATTTAAACAACTTTTTCTTTCAATGTTACTTCTACATAGATACCTTTAATATAATTTAATTTTTATATACTTTTAATTTAGAAAGTTTTGTGAATGGTCGATCACTAAATCAAATATAACCAATACAAGCTTGATCTGAAAGCGAAAGGCTTTGTTAAATTTACAGCAGTAGTTAAAATGATAGAGCTTGATCTAAAGGTTTAGTAACTGAACAAGGTGCGGATAACGTAATAATAACAAAACTTGGGAGTGAAAACCATATTTTGAAAGGAATCTATATTTAAACCTTTAAAGCAGTGTTTCCAGACCTTCTTTTTACCATGCCCCGTCGTTGTGTTTTCAAAAGTCATATTGCCCACCGGCTCCTTTGAAGTAGGTGTCAATTTCGATAACCAGTAACGGTCGATAAAATTTCTGTATGCACGTTGTTATGAGCATATTATATTAAAATATATATGGAATAGTTGATAATTGCTTACGTGTAAATAATAAATTTTTATATATAGTCTCATAAGAAAATAACAATATTTAAACAAAGTGATTTATGTTTTACTTACAATTTGTCAATAATATTTTCGTTCTCAAAATAATGATTTGATTTATTTAATACTATATATTTTACTGTAAAATTTTAAATATTAAGTTTCTTTACTTGGTTCATAACTTAACAATTTGTAAGATTCTATTAAAGATTCTATTATTATGTATGACATCAGTTAAAAAGAATCAAGATGAAAGGTCAGTGAAAATATTTTGGTCATTATAATTTGTCTTTGAAAATTTGAGATAAAATGAATTCGAATGAATTCGTTTTTTGTTGTTGAGAATACCAGAAAATTATTCTAGGACTTTTCGTCCCCGGACGATTCATCCACGTACTGTTCATCTAGTGGACTGTTCATCTAGTGGGCAAACTGAGAGGAATTTTGGTAAATTTCTAGTTTCAATTAATTTGGATGAACCGTCCTCTGATGAATCGTCCAGGATGAACAGTCCACATACGCCAGAAAATAGCTCTTCTGTTAGAATCTAAGAAAAATTAATAAATTACAATTAATAAAATTAATTTAAAAGTTATATAATGGTCAACGCATTGTTGCAGATATCAAGCCAAACTCCCAAATCCAACTCGAAACTTCATTCAATAGAGTCGCTGATTTTCGACAATTCGAATATCCGTTCAACCTTTACCAACGACAAAAATGTATTTTTGGCCTTTAATTGACTTGTAAATTAATTTCAAATAGTTGTGTTGTTTTTTTATATACTTTGGTTTCTATGTTCAATGTTGTCCATTTGTCTCTTTCCTATTTATAGTTGGTTCATGTTTCGACCAATAAACCTTTATTTGTTATTCAACTGACTTTCTAATGACGATTTCCATTTGAAAATGGACTGGGAAAAAATTCAATTTTTATCTGATATTTAATAAAATTATTCCAAAGAAATTCGATTCTAAAAATTGTTTGCTAATGAAAAATCAACGAAAAATTTAACAGAAATTAATTGATTTATGAGTTTCCTGGAATAATATTCTCATGTGGTAGTTTATTTTCTGTCATTTTCAAATAATTCACAAATATAATAATAGAGGTAAACATCATCTTTGGAAGTCTAGGTCAATTAATAAACAAAATTTGTTTACTGGTTAACCTTGAAATTCAAAACTGATATTTACCATCGTTATTTCTACATGTCAAAAAAATTAACTCACATAAATACACTTTTACTTTATATTTCATTTGTGTTTTCCTTATTACACATACAATTTAGGCAGGGCCGTTGATAGCCAGGCCGGGCCCCCGATGCAATTAGTAATTACAAACTGATATATTTTTAAAAAACATTTGTTTTAATTATCCTAGTTATTACTTATGATTTCCATGATACATAAACTTAAATTATCACAAACTTAGATTTTTAAAATTATAAAAATGCCAAATATTATTATAATGAGGGCCCGGATGATTTGCATTGCCTGCATCTCCTTCTTATCAGTGATGAATTTAGGTACCCCAGCTTTAGCAATATTCTGCATTATCCGGTGATAATTTACAAATTTATTTGTTTAATATAATAAAAACACAAAAAGTTGTAATCAAAAAATGACAATAATGTTTATACAGTCCAACTTTCTTACCTTCTCGCATTTGGACACTCCCTATATCGGGGGAATTCAATAGAATATGGACCATTTTTAATTCCAATAACATAATTCCTATAACTTGCGTTTCTTTTTAATGGGGCACCATCCATAATCGAACCCAATTTTAAAATTTAACTGCACGTTCGATGAATACTCAAATGTCAGAGGAAGACGATATATAGGAATTAATCTGCATTGTCGTAACGAAAAAAAGATCTACAATACCGGGTTAGTTAGGATCTTCGGCGCATGTCCAGCAGAAACATTAATTGAAAAGATTGATGAACATTTAAGTTCATTCGGATTGTGTTTGTATTGTGATATTTTCGGTTCGACACTGGATGGCGCATCCGTTAACAAAGAAACTTTACGTTCAACAAGAATAATCGAACAATAATGTCTTAATCACGTTATTCATTTAGGCGTATGTAATGCTCTTTACAAAAAGAGCAAAGGAAGCAGAACAAATTGAGGAGGAAAATGAGCAAGATTCTGAGAATGATGATGGTGATAATTTCGAGACTGATGGAGGTATTTTGGAGATTTTAAATTCTGGTCCTAATGACGATGGTGTAGACTTCAATGAAGTCTTACAATGAAATCCTTCAAAATGCTCGAAAAGTAGTCAAGTATATTAAACTTTTTTCTTTTCACAGTCAAAAACAAAAGCTGAATTTGGACAAGAAGTTGAATTATATCTCGATGTAAGGCAAAGATGGAATTCATTATTTCGGATGACTGAATCAAAGTTGAAGACTAAAAAATTTATGATGAACAAATAAAAATGTTTAAAGTGTACGAGTTTCTGAACGTTTAGACGAGGATATTTTGGGTTTAAATGGATGCCTAAATGACTCAAGCCTTATTCCTGACAAAGACTTATTATCATTTGCATCAAAACTTGCAAATTGATTATATGGTGTTGATAATTCAGAAAATATCCAAAAGGCTGATGATCTCGAGGAAAATTTGACACAAAATTTGTCTCTTCGAGAAGAACTGGAATTTCTATTGAAGCAAATGAGTGAACCTGGCTCAATTAAATCAAATGAATCAAAATGGTTGAAGCAAGAATTTTCATTGTTCAGAAATATGGGAAAACGTACTGAAAATTTAGAGAAATTATTTAATGCATTGTTGACAATTAAACCAATGTTCAATGATGTGGAGCGTGTTTTTTCAAACACAACTAATTTTTATATTGGTCTTCACTCTCGTCTCTCAGATAAGTTATTGAATGTCTTGATTTTTTTGAAAACGTTTTATGGAAATATGTAGATTATCTTAAGTTTTCAAGTTTTCATTTTGTACCGTTATATACGGAATAGGACTGGAGCAAATGCAAATAAATTGGAATCATTAGAAGTTTATTTTATGTTCTTTTCATTGAATAAATATACTTATAATATCTTAATGTCTCTAGACCAGTGGTTCTCAAAGTGTGGGTCGCGACCCACGATGGGGTCGTAGAAATTTCAAGAAAACGGAAGATTGTAACTAAAAAAACATTAGGTTGGCTTCAAAATAAAATATTTTTTGAATATAATAAATATTTTATTTTATATTACTATTTTCATCTTTTTTATATCTATACTTAGAGTCGGCAGAATATTTGCTAGGGTTAATGAGGTCGCTAAGTAAAAAAAGTTTGAGAAGCTCTGCTCTAGACCGTTTAATTTTCACTTATACAATAATATATTAAAAAATAGACAAAATCTTCTAAAAACCGAAAACCTCGGTTTTCAAAAAGACCGGTTTTTCTCAAACTTTACTACACTCCTTGTTACTTGACATTATTATCAATGTGGTAATAAGAAACGTGGTTAAGAACTAATGAGCAGGTGAGTTCAACTATCAAAATTACTACCCGTCAATTCTCTACGCGAATTCCTGTATACCAATAAAAAGATTTATGTCATCAATATTGCGACTTCCGTATATTAAGATAACTTGTTTGTTTTCTCATTTTCTCTATGTCATATTCATTCAAATTTTAGCATACAATTTTGAGGAAGATTCTTCCTTATCTTTTGATTTCTTAATGGATATAAGTATAGGTATTTGGAACAGTAGAGTTATGATTGATTTGACATACTTTGAGTTAGAATATTTATTGAAACTATATTGTATGTATGTATATGATCTACTTAATTATTTATTAAATCAATATGACCTCTTTATTTATTATTAAATCTATATGACCTACTTATTTATTAACTATATATAGACTGTCTTTGAGGGAAGACAATTAATTTAAAGACTGTAATTATGTCATATTAAACATAATGTAAAACCACAAAACTAAATGAATCTCTTACTGTAAGTCTCTAACTGATTTTTTTTACAATACAATTGACTAAATATGGTTATTGTAATAAACTAATAAAAAGGCATTAGAACTTTGTCGAGATCGTGGTCTTATATACTAATTCCGTGCTTGACACGACAAATCAGAATTCGCCTGCCTAAACTTTTGAACTCAGCTTAAGGATATTTTTCCGTTTTATTGTTATTTCTTTTGATTTGTTAATTTTTATTTTTTTGTAAATTATCTTTTTTTAGAATAATTAGATCTTTAGCCAATTTCATTTTCTGATTGATCTTACTGTCGCCGAGTGCTATTTTCTTTTATTGGTGGCCATTTTTATTTTCTTTGGCAATTTCTCATTTTGTGCAGTCATTTTATTAATTTTGTTTTACTTTTTATTCAAGTTTTTTTGACAATTGATTAATTTTGATACTTGATTGCAGTGCTTGTTATGTGATCTTAATCTCGACATATTTCATATAATCTATGCTCACTCATTATATAGCTCAGTTCGTCTTATTTTTGTGACTCATTCATCCTTAGCCCTACACATATCTGATAGTGTAGATTCATCAGGCATTATCTTATCTTATACTTATCGATTGTTACAAACACTTATGTTATCCTGGATACATTTTCAAAATTGAATATTGTTAAATAAAACTCAATTCTTTCTAGAATCGGGTCCATCTTATTTAACAAGATTTGTCGATTGAATGATGGCAATAGATAAATAGACAAGCGGATTTTGATAAACTATCTAAAAAACATTCATTTCTGGTTAATGCTTCCAAATATTTCAATCCTTTTCTTTTTACAAATGGCTTTAACATCTATTCGTGTTTCCTTAACTAAAATAAAATACCGTTTTCCACGATTTTACTCTTGATAGTTTTATTGTAATGAATCTATGATAGCACGAAATCGAACTTAGCTTTCCCTTCTTATCTATAACATAATGCAGCTTGTTGCATTGAATTAGAACTCAACGAGATTTTGCAGAATTTTTAACAGCGATCCATGTCATCACGATTGTTGTTCTGTCTAATTTTGAGCAAAATACAAATAGTAATTAAATATATTTAACACTAGATTTACTGACATTAAATGACAATTTGACGGGCATCGGTAAACATAGGTATATACAACACATTTACGCTAAACTAAAAGGGCGACAAAAAATGATAGCGATATATTCGCGTATCATTGTACCATTTATAACCAAAATAAAAAAAAATTGAATTCTATAAGTTTATATTTATTGGAACTTGTTAAAAATCATTATTAGGGTGATCAAAATAACTTTTCTCATCAAGTAGATTAGAATTGCAAAAAGAAAATTTCAAAAATTTCAAGGGTTCATCATCGGACACATGTAAAATACATCCCTCATTTCGGAGCACGATAACTGATTATAAGTTAAAATTCTCGCAAGTTTTGAGATATGGTAATTTAAATTTCCTGCTAAAATTAAAAATTTTTTTAATGCGCGATTATATGAAAAATGTTTATTGGAAAAAGATCATCTACCTACTCAGGTTCTCTCTAACCAGATAATTTCCTCGATGTATCCAATTTAGCTTTAGGAAATCGATTTAAAATGCTTTTAGTCAATTTCGCTTTCTTCCCCATTGTATGTCATATGTATTTCCCTTAATTTATAACTAATGATAGTTAATTATTTTGAAAAGAACTTTTTTATTATCGATTTTGGCTCACATAACTTTTAGCTAAATCAATAATTTTCACAACCTTCACAACATGGATCATGCATAGAAAAGTACTGTCTACCTGTGTTGGCCTTACTTTGTTAAAAAAATAAAATTTCTACTGTCTTTTATTTTCACCTTAGCCCAGAGATTTATTGAGCGCACCACTCATGATGCATTTATGAGTAATTATGTAATTTTTTTGATTACACGAAAGCGCATTTGATTAATCATAAATGAGAATTCATTTAGCTATGTCAAATAAGCTTTGTTTTGGATTTTAGTTAATTTTAAGATTTTTTATCAAAATAATGAATAAAGAAGTAAGATATTTATTTATTATAATATGCATTAAATATTTCATAGTTCACCTAAAATATCAAGCATTTAGGGAAGAATCTTTAATATGATTATTAATATGATTTTTGAAATTATTATGATCTGGTTTTCGAGGTTCCTCGTTAACTGCTTGGGATATTGCAGTAAATCATTAATTGAAGGTAAATCTGTCTGGTAAATCCATCAGCCGAAGAAACTTTAGTCCTTACCCCATTTTTAATTTTGCTCAACACTTTCGATGGGGTTCAAATATGGATTATATGGCAACTTTTTTATTTAAATAGTCAATGAAGATATATTATTGTAAATGGATTAGCTCATCTTTGGATATTGAGACCTCGATTTGTTGGTATATTGTTATAAATGCTATTGCCTACTCGTGATCTACCGAATCTCTTGTCCGTCCATGTATTGAAGAGCATTCATCTATGAATTTCTTGAAATGAAATAGTCGATTCTGATGAAGTTTCTGACACATTCTCGTATATTTGTTTATAATTAATTAATTTTAAATTGAAAATTTTTAGCCAATTGAATGTCCGCATGATAAATCAATGTCCTATTGTGTGTATTTTTTATTATAGGAATTTTGTGAACCGTGTTTGTATGTATTTATTTTTCTTCCAACAGCGATTTTTTCTATCTTTCTATAGTGTAATAGCCAATTTAATGTCACCTTGCTAATTCAATGTCCCTTCTGGCTATTACACACACACACACACATTTATTATAAGTAAGTTAATATTTATATTATTAAATATGCAAATCAATGGCCATTTGATGATAATCAATTGCCGGTTGGTGTACATATTTATTGATTTTTTATAGATTATAGGCTGTCAACTTTCGCAAACGGGTGTAATAAAACTTTAACTTTCGGATTTAGGTGTAAGCTGACAAGCAACACAGTAAACATTTGTAATTTTAAAAAACAACCAATGAAATGAAAGAGTGAAAAGTCAACTCACCTGGAACTCCTTAAACCTGAATATAAAGTTAAATAAAAACAGATTACAACACGTTCCGAATTTCTATTAGATCGACACTGAAATTCAACGACGCCATCGATAATCGATTGTGATTCTATTGATATAATTAGATTTAATTGGCAATTATCAAATATCAATTGATTGACAACGTGATTTTTCAATTTATTAATTCTATCAAGAAAATCGATCAAATTCAATTCAAAAAACGAGATAAATAACATGAAGTAGATAAAAACAAATGTTGACAAAAAAATTGATTACATTTACTACTATTAGTTGAATAGAAATCGAGGCGACCGCTATTGTAGCAACCGCTGATAGATAATTGTAATGCGTAATTTCAATACTTTCTCCTTTATACTACACGGCGAACCTCAAAAAAGCGCTTGAGATAATAAACTTGACCAGCACTCATTATTAATAGGACACATGCTTCGAAAATTGCCCACAGAAGCACTCTGCTATTGGTATTTTCATTTACTGAAAATAGAATAGATAATTTATTCAATCGGAGGAATTGATTGGCGATATATAATGGAAAGCGTAAATCGGCAGCAACCGGATTTGCCATATTATATACATGCTGACGTAATCTAATTTCTAAATAAACGCATGAAATGATTTTAATCCCCTAACCCAGTGGTTCTTACCCTGGGGTCCATGGACAGGTTCCAAGTGGTATGCGGCACTATTTACAAAATGTTATCTTGATATTGTAACTAAAATAATAAGTAACATTTCTTTACTGTTTTGTAGCATCAAAATTCTAACATTTGAATTTAAGTCTCAGTAGGCACTTTTTTGTAAATATTTTTTTTTTAATTTTTTTTTTAAAGTTTTTATTGTTGCTATAATAAAGTTTAATTTAGTTGAAGTTTTTTTCTTTTAACTTGCGGGTGTTATTTAATTCTGTCAATTGTTCCTGCGCAATTATATTTGGTAAGTAAAAGTAGTGTACTGCATATTTGGTATAAAATTATGAAAACCATTATATTAAAAATTAACCATTTAATTTACAGTGTAATCTTGACATGGCCAACAAAAAGAGAAAATTTATCGAGAGCTACGTTGAATATGGATTTATTTTCACTACACACAATTGGTGAATAAACAGATTTATAAATAATTATTAAAAAATGTATGTGTTTTACTATCAATTTATTAATTTTTTAACATTTTAGAGGTCCGTCGGTACCGATTATATATTTATGGGGTCCATAAGTTTGAAAAGGTTAAGAACCCCTGCCCTAACCTGATATGCCAAATTCATAGCACACGAATATTCATGAATTTATTTCTCACCAACCACAATTGCCACTTACAAATTATTTATAATTAAATTTCAGGGTTTTTTAGAATCTTTTTGAAATTTTATGAAGTTATTTGGAATTTTTTCGATATAATGTAAGTCGAATTTTATTAAAAATGAAGATAAATCTTACGAAATAATGTCTTTATTATCTATAAAACTCAAAGTTGAGTTTGCGGCATTTTCGTCAAAAAAATTTTTTTTTTCTAAAAATTTCTAAAAATATCTGTAAATGATTTATTATAGTGCATTTATTCATTGCAACGATTCTACATATCGACATTTTGCATACATCTTTTACCATGTGTTTTGTTTGTCAGTTTATTTTTTCTACCACTTTCTTAGTTTCTATATTAATTGCATTTATTCATTGCAACGATTCTATATATCGACATTTTGCATACATCTTTTACCATGTGTTTTGTTTGTCAGTTTATTTTTTCTACCACTTTCTTACGTTTCTATATTAATTGCATTTATTCATTGCAACGATTCTACATATCGACATTTTGCATACATCTTTTACCATGTGTTTTGTTTGTCAGTTTATTTTTTCTACCACTTTCTTAGTTTCTATATTAATTGCATTTATTCATTGCAACGATTCTACATATCGACATTTTGCATACATCTTTTACCATGTGTTTTGTTTGTCAGTTTATTTTTTCTACCACTTTCTTAGTTTCTATATTAATTGCATTTATTCATTGCAACGATTCTATATATCGACATTTTGCATACATCTTTTACCATGTGTTTTGTTTGTCAGTTTATTTTTCTACCACTTTCTTACTTTTTATATAAATTGCATTTATTCATTGCAACGATTCTACATATCGACATTTTGCATACATCTTTTACCATGTGTTTTGTTTGTCAGTTTATTTTTTCTACCACTTTCTCACTTTCTACACCAAACACCACTGAGATACGTTTTCTATAGGGGTGGTTGGCGTGTAGAACAATTTCTCTCACCGATTTACCAATTATCATCTTCATCAATTTATATTTATCATTTACTGAATTGCTTACAATAATGAATGTTTTTTGGAAATTTATTTTAACCATTTTAGAAATGGCTTTCAGGTAAGATATTTAATTTTAAGTAAAGTTTAAGTCTTGAATTTTGATCCATATCGATATGAGATCATTATTCAAGTTCTTAAATTTTACTTTTAGTCAACATTATAATTATAAATTATTTTTAATTAATTTTCAGGGATTTGATATTTTATGACATTTATTTTGGAATATTTTCGAAAAAATGTGAGTCAGATATGTTTTTAATTATAATTAAATGAATGAATTACCAAAAATATGTAGAATTCTAAAACATTTTGGGAAAAATCGTCGAATAATAATAAAATAATTTTTGTAATTTTTTTATCTGAGCTCAAAATGAGGGGATTCTTTCAGGGAAAGCAAATATGGATTGAAAAGACATTGAACAAAATTCATCTGCTCTTGAATATTTCATTAAAAATATATTTTTAATAATTTTCAGCGATCTTTTTTTATCTAAAAATTGTCTAAACTAGAATTATTATAGAAATGTATCTCAGCGGTGCATTTCGATGAATCAAAAGTTTGTATGTGTTTTTCAGTATGTGCTGTGTTTGTGTGCAGTTTTTAATTTTTCTACCACTTTTCAGATTTCTATAGTATAAGATGTATCTGACTGCACTCT
The DNA here is from genome assembly GCA_959609185.1 of Schmidtea polychroa. Lineage (NCBI taxonomy): Eukaryota > Metazoa > Platyhelminthes > Tricladida > Dugesiidae > Schmidtea > Schmidtea polychroa. The sequence continues at coordinate 4,488 of CAUHTR010000416.1, read as the reverse complement.
AAATGAGAACATCAACGTGAAATCAGAGTAAGTATGTATGTTTCTATAATGTAAGATTATTGATTTTTTTGTTATATTATAGGAAACGGTTCTCAGTGGCGTTTGGTGTAATATTAATTGCGTTTGTTCATTGCAACGCTAAAAATCAACACACAGGTAAGTTTGATTTTTTATATAATATACACGTATTGATTTTTTTACATTATAGATGCGATTGTTCACTGTGAACGGGTGTATGTACACCCTGGTTGCTGATAAATGAGTGAGTGTGATTGTTACAGTGTATCTTGACACTGGTAAAACTATTCTCACTACATAACCATATATATATATATATATATATATATATATATATATATATATATATATATATATATATATATATATATATATATATATATATATAAACTACTGACAAATTATGAGTAATGTTTTACGTAAAATTTTAAATAACAGAGCTCGAAATATCTCGAAACACAGACGATACGGAGAGTTGAAAATAAGGCACTTAGATAATATTTAACTCAAGAATTATCGATGAATTTATTTTTGGAACCTGAAATTCTTCATGGGCACAAATGCGATTTTAAGTCAAATTTCACACATATTTATAAAAATGCTAAGGGTTCCCTCCATCCGAATTTTACTTTTTTTAAATTTTATTATTTATTTATTATTTTTTAAATTTTTTTTATATATTTTTTATTTATTATTATTTTTTTGGTTTTTACTTATTTATTTTTTTTTAATTTTTTTATTTTTATTATTATTATTTTATTATTCTTTTTTTAAATTTTATTATTTATTTATTATTATTTTTTTGGTTTTTACTTTTTTATTTTTTTTATTTTTTTAATTTTTATTATTTTATTATTCTTTTTTTTAAATTTTTTATTTTTCCCGCTATTATTTCCAGCGTTCTAACAGGGTTGGTGAAGCGAAGCGAACAGGGGCGGAGACCCTAGTATTTATAAAAAAGCTTGACTGACTATGATTATTTTAAAAATTTATAATTATATCATTAACAAGTAGTTATTATTAGTTTATTTTTCAGTTTTGATTTAAAAAGTCTGAAATTATTGAAATTCGACACATTTCTTTGTCAAAAAGATTCCACTATATATTCGGATATTCGGTAAGAGAAATTATTTTTCGATGATTTTTTTTACCATTTTTAGTTTTATTTTGATCATTTCTATTGAGCATAGACACAATCAATTTTTGAGAATTTCTTGGGAAATTTTTGAAATGCAGATCAAGTCAAGATCAAAATTGAACCAAATCGTCAAAAAGGTCATTTACTCAACGACAATCGTATTTTCACGCTCAAAATTGTGTATAGAGAAATTTTGTAATAAAAATAAATCATTTTATGAACTGAAAATAAATTCGAACGCACGCAATAAGATTCACGTGAAGGCCTTGGGATTTTGAAAAAAATGTGTTTTCAAATTCGATGTAGTTGAAAGTCAAATATTTAATTTTTAATTTATAAATAATACAAATGCAAATTAAAGACAATTTTAAAATCTCCCTCATCTCATGTAAAAAATTAAACTTAATAATTTGCTTACAATTTGTCAGTAATATAATATTAACAATCAAAATAATAATTTAAATTTCATTTTTATGCATCACTATTTTTTTCAAAGTTATCTCATTAGGAATTTCATATTAGAATTTATTTGATACGCCTTCATAAATAATAATTATTATATACAAAATCGTTTTGTTGAAATTTATTAGTACTAATGTTGAATGTGGAAAATATACGGGCAAAATAGTTTCATGAAATATTACCAATTGAGACAAATTATAAGTAAATTAGGAAAATCATTAAATTTATTTCCATCTAGGGATCTCTAATCTAAATTTCTACAATATTAATGATTAATAATCGTTTTCTGGATATCCAATATTACACTGAGGAAATAATAGGATAATTAGGATATTAATATCGCCACTAAGCATATATATGCGTTGTGAAAGTGAATCATTAATGAAATTTAATATAAAAATTTAATATAATTAAAAAACCACTGTTAATCATATATATTAAAAATAGTCTAACTTTTTCTGTGAATTTTTTCTCTGGTTTCCATATACTCTTGCTCATGTTTAACAGTTGTTAAAGCTTTGTCTAATTCACCTACCATTTCTTCTAATTTTGAATGAGAATCTTTAAAAAAAAAGGGTAAAACATATTTAATCATAATTCCCTATTACCTGGTGAATCCTTTTTAGTGGGTGAAATAGTATCCAAGGAAAACATTAATATTTTGTTAGTGACTGAGCTCATTGTATTACTAAAGCAATATTTATATATTCCATCAGCTTTTGTACGAAAAGTAAATTTGTCATCTGATTTTTTAACTGCAGAATACAGGATATTTCCTAACGGATCCAAAACCTTTAAATAATTTAGTTAAAAATTCGATAAAATTAATTTCAAACTTTAGCATCTATATCTAAAGATCCACCTTCTGCCACTTCATATAAAAGCAACATATCAGTATCGGGTTTAATTCTGTCGAAAAAACATTCTTCAACATTCGGAGATACACTTATAAAAAAGGAAAATGCTGAGTGAAGTAGAATAAATAAAACACAAAATATCTTGTACATTTTTGACTGACGTTTTAAATCTTCAAAAAGCCGCTATACATTAAATAAAGCAACAATTAATCAAACAAATTCTAAATTTCGAAAATTGAATTTATTATACAAACTTAATTCTGGAATTTCCTTCTAAAGGACCATACTTTTTAATTATTTATTAGTATTTATTTATTATATATTATAATTATCAGTAATTATTAATAAATGAATTATTATCAATTAAATTTTTTTGAGCAATCAATTTTTAATCCCATGTCGTAATCTTATTAATTTACTGCTATTAGCATACTTTCTGTCATTATTTTTCGGTTTATTTTTACCTTGGTCAATTTATTAAACATATTTTTCAATCGTGAGTAAAATTTTAATAATATTTAATTTGATCGAAATATAAAATCAAGTTTAAATAATGCAGTGAAAAATAAAATGAAGAAATTACAGATAACTTATTTTGCAATTAGCTTTCAAATAGTTCTAATACATTGAAAAAAATAGATAATACACTTTCTAAATATGGAAATAAGAGCAAAATATTTATTAAAAAAAATTAACTAATAAAAAATAATATGTGAATCGTTTGTACCCCCCACTGGTATATGCCCAAATCAATTGAAAATATATTATTTTCTAACTTACCATTGATTATGGCAATAACGCGTTGGTGGAATTAAGCTTAGATAACGCGTACTTGTCTTCATTTCTTACATATTAAGTGATAAAGTTATGAATATGTACAAAAGTAAAATAAGGCATTGCTAAGGACGAAACTGTAAAATAATAAAAAAATTAAGAATGAATATAATGTTGGGCTACGGTAGGAAAATCGATGGTGATCTCTTTTCCATATCTTAACCAGGCTATCGAGATATGTCACTTTAATTTTGATTTCGTTTCTGTTTCCTCTTCTTCGCTTTCTACTGGTGAGTTACAATTAATCCACATATTATTTTTTATTAGTTAATTTTTTTTAATAAATGTTTTGTTCTTATTTCCATACTTAGAAAGTGTATTATCTGTGTATACTGTTATCGTCAAGTATTCCGGTTGGTTCACGGACTGCCGATAGAAGGTATATTTCCAATTTCTCTTAGGTCCCTTTCCGCTATACTTCCCACTCTCGTTCACATAGTTTATCCTAAGACGTTGTTCTCTCTTTAAGAATTAACTCCCATAAAATCTATGGCCCTTGAATAATTAGTGACCTTACGCCATCACACTATTCGCTTCAACACACTCTCTACCCTGATACTGAATCATAATATGGGCACAAAACACACTCACATACAACCCTCAGCCCAACTCACAGGTGGGCCTGTGATTTTCAAGAAAATCCGTTCAATGCGTTGAAGTTGTTTAAAGGATTAGTAATTAACAACGAAACGCAATTGCGAACAAAAACCGAGCACATTCCCACATTTTATTTTAAAACGTGCATTGCACAAGCAAATTTTTAGTTTGCACGCTCGGATTGTCAGCGTCATCCAGGGTTTGATGAATATTTTTCAACCTTCGAGCATCCTGACGCGCTCTTCACTGGGCACGTTCTGCTTTTCTGGGTTTTACATGCCACTTAGGCCGATCCTGAACCTGTACTGGCTCTGCGTTCACTGTTCTTATAGCACTTTAATATGTCGGGACCATTTCTTCCTGGCCCGGGCGTTTTTGCAACTGACCTTTGAGTACCTCTATTCGCGTTCTGAATTTCTCCACTTGTTGTAGCGCAGTAAAAAAAAGCGCAATGAAATATATAATTATTTTATCTTATTTTTATGTTGGTAATTTTGGTATTCGTATTTCTCTTATTTTACCTTGTTTATTTGGTGTTTTGATATGTTATATTTTAAGTTCACTTAATTCTATGTATTTCGT